>CM073588.1:16926201-17151201 GCA_037074715.1 Magnolia kwangsiensis | reverse complement strand
TTAGTCATACGATGTTCAGCTAACTACGATGAGCACACCCACATGCTTTTAGAGAGATAATAGCTGCATAGGGATTGGGCAATCCGCTTGCCTTTTCGGTCCACCCGAGGGAACCTCACTTGTCATTTGCGTGGAATCTATGTTAGATATTGTTGTTGATATTGAGTTTAACACTAATTACATTCACTCATTTGCCTGTAATTGAGGTGGGAGATTGCGATAACGATGTTGAGTTTATTGTTATTTTAACAAGACCTTTCCCCATGCTTATAAAAAAATAATCAATGATTAGTGAGGCCAATTACATAGGTTAAAAAGGTTAGTTTCTTTGAAGTTTCCATACTAATTAAGAAAGTTGTGAATGTAGCATGTTTTGATTGAAGAATGAAGGCTCTTCTTGCTACAAAACAACATTATCTTACCATTACATTAACACACACACACACACACACACACACACATATATATATATATATATATATATATATATATATATATATATATATATATATATATATATATATATATATATATATATATATATATATATATATATGCGTGTGTGTGTGTGTGTGTGCGCGCGCGCGCCACATCAAGGAATATGCTATGGTGCAGACAAAACTACCCCATGGATTTTCATTGGTCATCAAAGATCCATTGCTCCTATCTTCTCTAGGGTAAGAGATGGTTGTGGTCACTTTTAGCTGGGACTTTGGCATTTTTTAAGAAGGATGGAGTCCAACCCATCATAATTTATGATCTACTTAGGGATAGCTTCCAACCTATCATGTTTGAGCAACATCCAACCCTTCTAGTAGTTTGGGCCACCATGAGGATCGCCTTATGTAAAAATCAGCCCTATCTGCTCATTAGGTGGGCCATAACATAGAAAACAATATTTACTATTTGATAAAATAATAAAATACAAGAATGGCCCACCTAGTGAGTGCATGTTGTTGGTTTTTGCACAAGATCAAATGATTGCACTAACCTATTGGACAGTTTAGATTTCACACACAAAGGCTAAAAATTATTTGCTGGGTGGATCTTATATTATGGTCCCAAGAGGGTTGGGGTTGAAACCTTATTGTCAAGAGAGATATATTATAAATGCCAAAAACTTTTATACTTTGGCAAATGTGATTAGAGCTGTACATGAGCAGAGTTAGCTTGGTAACTTGCTCGACTTGACTTGGAAATACTCGACTCGACTCGGCTCGAAATGAGTTCGAATCAAGCACGAGTTGATTTTTGGTGCTCGAATTGAGTTCGAGCCAAGCATGAGCTTGGCCCTGCTCGACTCGGTTCGACTCCAATACTACTCGAAATCGACTCGACTCGGCTCGACTCGGACTCGACTCGGTACTCGACCAGGGGTATATATACCCTACACTGCAAAATTCGAAAATACCCTACACTGCAAAATATCCACCCAAACACACTACCAGATCACCGAATTCTGAAAATACCCTACACTGTAAAATCCCCAAATTATGCTTGAAAATCCTAAAAAATAAAATCCAGATTCTCCCCCCTTTCCCTTCTTCCAGCCCCTCTTCAGACGCCTCTCTCTCTCTCTTAATCTCGAGAAAAATGGCCGACAAATCGAAATCTGGGAAAATCGACCACGGGACATTCTTGACTGTCGGATCCAACGCCGTGAGATACAAGTTGATGTCGCCAGCTAAGCGGCCGATCTCGAGGACCACGTGTTTGACAATCTCGCTCGGTCTGAGCCCAACGTCATTGCTCGAGTTGTTGGTCCTGCTCTCAAACATCAAGGTATGGGGTTTTCCTTTTCCTCTCTCTTTTCATTTTTTTCCTCGTTCGGTTGAGTATTTCTGGGGGATTCATCTGATGCTCAATCGAACAAGATGGGGTTTGTTTTCTGTTCGACTCGAGAACTGTGCTCGTGGAGCTTGCCTTCTGTGATCCACTATGTTCATCTTGTGGGGCGAGTCATGCGCACAAGTAGTTGACTTTAGGTGGGAACTTTATTGGTTGAATTAGTGTTTTTTTGTTGGGATTTTTGGGTAATTTGTCCATTTTCAGGTTCGATATCTGCTCGAACTCGGCTCGAACTCAGACGAGCCGAGCACAAGCTGGACATCTGAGCTTGAAGGCCGAGCCGAACCGAGTACGAGCTGGGACTCGGGCAGTGCAAGCTGAGCACGAGCGGGGAAATACTCGACTCGGCTCAACTCGACTCGTGTACAACTATAAGTGTGATAGATGATACTCAGGCGCTCAAGAAAACTACTTATGAATTACATTCTGCATAAAAGAAATTCAAATTAAACTGTACATAAATGCGTCTTTCATGTGTGACATTGGGGAGTGGATTACGTAAGCCCCCGGATCTACCGATGTGTGTGGGACCCCTGACTGTGGGCCCACTGTGATGTCGTGACTACATCCACGTCGTCCATCCATATTGAAAGCTCATTTTAGGGTACGACCCAAAAAATGAAGCAGATCTAAATCTCAGGTGGACCAAAATACAGAAAACAGTGGTAATAGACCATTAAAAACTTCTCATGGTCCACAAAACTCTTCATCCAGATCTTTGTGACATGATCATAACATTCCGGTGGTCCCCATGAAGTTTTTAATGTTGGGGATTCAGTCACTACTGTTTCCTGTGGAATGGTCTACATAAGATTTGGATCTACTTCATTTTTGGGATCATGACCTAAAATGAGCTTTCAAAATGGTTGGACGGTATGGATTTAAGGTACATACATCACTGTGAGCCCCATAGTCAGGGTCCACCCTCCAAGTGGATCCGGGGTCTCCACTAATCCACTCTCGTGACATTGAACACACATTTGGGTTTAGAGCTTTACATGGCCTGATCATGGTGCAAATCCTTCATATTGACCCATGTTTGTGGTGGCCATCTTAGCATCGATCATAACCAGTCAGGCCATGATTTTTGATACCTTCTCCATCATCCATAAGTCCCAATCACTGGGCCACATCCCTCTGGTCAAGATTGTCCACACATCCTCAAAGTATAAGGGCCTGGTGTACATACGTACCTGAAATCAACTACCCATAAGCCTGACAATGGGCGAGAGTGGCCGATTAGGTTTTCTGGACCTGACCAATCATGGGCCCAGATTTGGTCTTGGTTTAATGCAACTGGTTTGGGCCCATAAGAATTTCTCTTGAGGCATGGCCCATGCCCAAACCCATTCATGTCTCTTTTGGTGCCACAATAATGTATATGTTTATCCATGCCTTCCATCCATTTTGGATAATTATTTTAGGTAATGAACCCAAAACTGAGGCAGATCCAAATCTAAAGTGGACCACACTGCTTGAAAACAGTGGTTTGGAAACTTCCTAGGGTCACTGTAAGGTTTATTTGCCATCCAACTTATTGATTAGGTAAAAAAGACCTGGATTACGGGAAAACACAAATATCAGCCTAATCTAAAACTTTTGTGGCCCCAAGAAGTTTTTTAATGGTGGGTGTTCAATCACCACTGTTTCCAATGGTGTAGTCCACCTGAGATTTTGATCAACCTCATTTTTGTTTCAGGACCTAAAATGATCGGCAAATGGATGGACGGTGTGGATAAAACTTGTAAATCATGGTGGCCCCACCGAGCTTGACACCGACAGTGTCAGTAGGCAAACCCCATCCCCTTCTAAGAGGGGACTAGGGGAGACACCGGCCTCACCGAAGACGTGGAGCTCTTACCGTGGGGCCTACTTTGATGTATGTATTATGTATCCATGCCGTTCATTTATTTTTTTCTATATCATTTCAGGGCATTATTCAAAAAATGAAGCAAATCCAATTATCAGGTGGACCATACCATAAGAAACAGTGGTTTTTGACCATCCTACCATTAAACGTTTCTTTGGGTGAAACTTAATGTTTATGTAGTTTTTATTTACCATCCAATCTGTTGATAAGGTCACATAATCCTGGATGAATATACATATATATATATATATATATATATATATATATATATATATATATATATATATATATATATATATATATATATATATAGACCACCCTCCACCTCGCGCTGTCTTTGAAATGAACCTTGGTCCTGCAGTGTAGAGTAGAAAGGGTGCTAGATATCGCATACCTGTTCATGTAGAAATGATCCCTATTTATATCTTAGGGCTCCATTGAGCGAGTGTTCGATAATCTCGGCGCGGTTGTCGCCACTACGCGAGAGCTAGACGTGCGCGATTGTTAGCAGTTATTCTTAGATCGTGCACTGGGCATTACACCAGTTGTGCGTTACTGGACTTATTCCAAAAATGCCATCGCTGACCAAGCTTTCACTTGAGCCGACCTCACGGCTCGGATCTCATTCGAGCCGACCTCAGACCTCACACCTCGGACCTTGCTCGGCGGTACCAGCCCACGAGTGAGTTGATCATTATCGCGCAAAGCAGAGAGGATCGGGTCGGATGTTCACTGGTCGGACATGTGACAATCCCTTCTGCATTCCGAATTGATGTGTAGACGCTCGCCTAAGGACTTAACACAGGTTGGCTTGAACACATTGCCATTACTACGAGGCCCTGCTTGTCGGACGCTTGGTTAAATCTTAGGCTAGTGTCATAGCTTTGGGATCACCTCGGGTCAAGGGCGATCAATCCGAGGCTTCATCCGTCGGTACTATCCTAACCTTGATGCGACTCGGTTTAGATTTACCCATAACAGAAGCCCCCTACCCTCCAAGTCTGAGCTCGAACTTGGAGAGTAATAGACTCGGGGAAACGAACCATCCCTCTGTGTTGATAAGCTTGATCAAAGCGTCACAATGATTTCATTGAAACCTGTACAATGTATGGCGGCAACCATTTTCTATGCTCGAGCCCATGGGCGTCATACATGTGGCAAGAGACATTAAGGCATTTCGGCTAAGTGGTTTGGGCGACGATGCGTGGACTTTGAAAGATGAAAGGGTGTAGACGCATTGAATGTTACCAGCATACGGTGTGGAAAATGTCAGGCGGGCGTATCGCGGGTCGCCACGTATGTCATCAGGCTCGAAACCGAGCCGCTTAGGCTTTCGAGACAGTTGTTCATCATGATTGTTAAGAGTGTCTCCAGGCTATATAAAGTCCTCATATCCCTCCCTGGGGCACACTTCATATTTTTCGCGAAGGCGCTTGCTGTAAGAGTTCACTTGAGGAGGCGATTTTTGGTGAGCTGAGAAGGCGATTTCCAGTGAGTTCTTCCTCTTTCCGGCTTTCTTTGGATTTTATACTGTTCATTGCCAATTGTCTACAATGTCGAGCGACTCAAATGAAATACTAGAAGGATACATAGATAAGGGCGAATCAGGGCGAGAGAGCTCGGATTCCAAGAAAGAGGCTTTAGAGGGCCCCTTAGAAGCGGTGCCTCTCTACCCTTCGCCCACGAGGGTCAGAGAATCAAAGTCCCATGCTCACCCGAAGGGTTAAAAGAGGATTCCCTGAGATCCGATGGGGAGGGCTACTGCGGGACCCTCAGGTGGCCGAGCCTCAGAGCTTGTCCCCGGGGGCTCATTACTCATTGAGCCCCAAATGGATTGGGTCTGAGAAGAGTTCCAGATCCTTAACTCCATCCAGATATGCGCACCTGCCTCCACAATGCCTCTGGAGACCCCACCGAGGGGGAAGTCGCTATCTTCCTCTGCGCCTTGCAATGCTGGCTTCAACTGCCATTACATCCTTTTATTCAGGCCATGACTGCGCGCCTGAGGTTAGCCCCAGGCCAACTCGTCCCCAATGCTTGACGAATTCTGATGTCGTCGTACATAATATGACACTAAGCTTGGAACTGGGAGTTGACTCTCGATGAATTCCTGACGCTTTACCTTGCCAAGCACGATTGAACTGAACCATGCTGGTATTACTTAATGGCCTGTGCCAATTAGGGCTTGGGTCTCATCCTCTGACTCCCTTCTTCGTTCTGAGCATCAGACGAATGGGAGGCACCTACGGTGGAGCTCGGGAATCTACGAACCCGAGTCCACTCTCGATTTGTCACTCCATGTCAGACCCCGAGTGATGCTTATTTCCTTCGCGATCTCTTCTCAGCTTGTTTCATTCTGATTGATCTTTACTCTTTTTTCTGTAGATTACCCAAAAGGCGTCCCCTTAAATCTCTTCCCTTCTTAAGAATCAAATTGTCAGGGTAAGACTGTGCATGAAAGAGCAACACATTTGGCATTACGTGATTATACCGAATAATCTGCAGCAGTCTGAACTTTGCAAGCTCAAACCGCTCCCCTCTGCTTTCAATAAGTACAACCTCGTCATACTGAAGTTCCTTGATCTTAGAAATTTCCTAATCTTCAGTTACTTGCGCAGGTATGGCCAAAGCTTCCGGATCTAGGAAGAGGAAGCCCCCACCCCTCAAAGACATGTTGCAAGCTGAGCCCTGGGTGAAGATAACTGCTCGGAAGAGGTGGAAAGCTCTCCGAGGAGAGGCTTTTGCCACTGTGGCTCCAATTTCTGTTGCTGCAGCTCCAGTTGTGTGGCTCCGACTGGCGTCGCGGGGGTCGGTGTTGCTACCATGTCTAGGCCGAGATTGCTCAGACCTTGACCCTCCGACCTGTCGTCACCCCTCAAGCTTCCATAATGCCCCCACCAGCCTCCTGACAACCTTGCATTGCAATCCCATCCTCTTCAGAGCATGAGGAGGCCATCCGAGCTGCTAAAGGAACACTCTCCCCTCTCGGGGATGAGGGCACTATGATGGCCGAGGCTCAGGCCTTGACTGCTAGTGGTACTAGGGAAGCGGCAAGTTCCGCTCTTCTTCCTGAGGCTAGAGGGTCTATACTTCCTCCAGGCTATCATATGTCCGGCCTAATCAACTGAGCGGCGAAACATGCCCCCGAAGGAGAAATCGCTGACCTCCTCACCAAGCGACATGAGTCTTTTATAAACGACATCACCTCCGCCTGCTACAAGGTAGCTTTCGCATGAAGATTTTTCTTGTTTGTTATATGAATTATTCCTGGCTCATACTCTCATCTCGATTCAAGAAGTACCGATGCTCCTGTCGACTCGCGAGAGATTGAGGGAGATAACAAAAAAGGACACGGAGATAGAAGCTCTCCGAGGTGAAGTCGTAGCTTTCCGAGGTGAAGTCGGAGCACTCCGGGAGGAATGGGAGGAGCTTAATGGCTTGCTGTCTGAGGAGAAGCTGAGGGTATTGAAGTATCAAGGGGATGCCACCCAGCTCCAAGCTCGTTGCGATGGTATCTCGTCCGAGCTTACAGAGATCAAAGCTCACCTTGGCTTAGTAGAGGGGGATAATGCTCGACTAGTGGCTGAGGTGAAGTAGGTCCGACTCGAAGCTACAGAGGAATCGGGGCTCATGGTCGAGAAGGCGAAAGCGGTTCAACGTGCCGAATCCGAGGCCTCAATCACCTCGATGATTGCTGCCGCTATCGAAGAGTTTAAGTCCTCAGTGGAGAGGATCGTTGAGGTTAATAGGTTTTACCACTATGGTTACAATGCTTGCATTGAGGTCGTCCAAGAGCTATATCCGAACCTCAGCCTCGATGCCCTTACAGCCGAAGATGCTGAGGAGAAGCCAGTAGAGGGAGATTCCCCCCGGCGAGGGACCCAACCCCGAGGCTCCTACTGCTCAATCTCTCGACCCTAACCCTCCTGTCGAGTAGCTTTTTAATTTTCTTCTTTTCGTGGTTGACTTTGCTGGATAGTTTTTGATTGGTGATTTTTGGATAGTAATGATTGAATGATGCTATACTTTTATTGAATGGTGACGTGCTCTTTTATATGTCAATGATTGAATGTATTATGTTGTCGAATGAATAACCGACCTCTTCCCTTTTTGGGTCAGCTCGTCGAAAGACTCCATTCCTGCACGTGAGGAATGGCCTTTTGTAGTATACTCGGTTAATGAGACATTTTTCGAATGACGAGCTGACCCCTTCTTTAAGGGGTTAACTCGTCGACGGATGTGGGGACTTCCTCTCCAGTTTCCTGCTCGGCCTACTGTCCTGAGTAGTGTGTTCATCCGATCTTCTTTTATCCACATGCTGTGGTGTATCATCTCTTCGCCTCTTCCCTTTGGAAGTGGACTCTACGGTTTGGGAATTCCTTTGCAAACTGAAGAATTCCTCGGCGTTGGTATATTTTTGGACTTGACTGATGAGTTCGGCTAAGGTGGTTGGTGGATTCTTCCTATGGAAAAGAGGAACCTCCCTTCCTTAAGGCCGTTAATCATAGCAGACACTGTCATCTTGTCGTCGTAGTCGTCCACCTGCAGAGCTTCCTCGTTGAAGTGATAAATGAAGTCCTTCAACGATTCTCTATTCCCTTGTTTAAGGGTCAGCAAGTGAGCGGACGACTTCTGGCTCTTCTTGCCGACGATAAAATAGGTTAAGAATGATCTGTTGAGCTCGAAAAAAGTGCTGATATACCTCGGCCTCAACTGTTTGTAACACCGTGTGTTTTTAGGATCCGAGTATATGACCCGTTTTCCAAAAACCCGAGTGTTAACCTTAAAGGATAGTCAAATTTGAATATATATATTTTTTTCTTTATCAGAGTAAGCAGATCAGCGTAGAATGGACAAATCAACATAAAGAAAATTTTTCATTTCATTTAAAATATACAAGTGGTTGCCCATAATGACTTATACAAACCAATGTCTCCACGATAACAAATATAAGATTACACACATGAGAAATTTAAAAGCATATGAAACGCAAAACTAAAGATGCAAGATCACGCATCTTCCTTGATAGGTACAATCACATGTCCTTGACCACTATAACGGCTCCTCATCAGTCCGAACCTGCATATCACTTAAGCCACCTGTGCTACCTGTATGGTTATATTTTTGATGGATGAGTGGCCAACTCAGTGTGATTTTTTCTTAAGATTACACATCGCCGTATTAGGTAAGAAATAGTATGAAACATCCAGACAACCAAAACATAGTAAATACAGTCTTATTAAGTGCATGGATGTATGGAATGCGTTCACACCCCGGGGATGCTTATCCGTGCGGACAGGGGCGCCGCCCATGTAAATACACAATCAACGCCCCGGGATCAACCATGCGGAATGCGAATCACGACTTGGGAAAAACATCCAGTCGGACAGAGGCGAGTCGTCAGCGAAAGCAGACTAAGTGCGGCGTAACGACTGCCCATAGTATGAGGCTAGTCGTCAGCGAAAGCATACTAAGTGCAGCGTAATGACAGCCTAGCGATAGATGCTGGTTTATGCCATGTATGCATCATTAGCCAAGTCATTATTAGTCCAATTACAATCGGTCAGTTTTAAATAAGCTTAAGGTCACTACGGGGAGCGTATAGCCCAGCATAGGCCGATAGCTCGGGCATAGGTCCCATACCACCATACCCGGCTCATGAGACTACCATCTTAGGATGTTTAATGGAAACCCATTGACTAGTGGCCAATCATATTACAATACATGGGGCTTACCATCACATGATTGTATGATATAAAACATCAATCCCATATAGGAAAAATATCAAAACGAAACCATGTAGGTCGGGTATCAAGATATGCTACATAGGGCGAATATTAAAACTATACGGTAAAAACCATTATTTAAAACCATTGGACGCAACAACCCTGGATGGTATGCCCACATTAATGATCCGTCTAGACCACCACTCAATAACCACTAAGTCGTTGGTCCATTTTAATCACAACCAGTCGGGTTACATCCTAAGTATGGGTGTACATGTATAGGTGGGAGTTTTCCACCAATGTACCAGTTTAAAGTTCATAAGCAATACCCAAATAATCCACAAGCATAAACAAATATACAGGATGAACATTAAGTAGACAATATAGAAATTCAATTTCCACCAGCTAACACATGTGATTATAAAGGGAGATATCAATTTAAATAAAAACTATAACTTAGGCTAATGAGAAGATGGAAAGGTCAAGGGGAAGAATCATCACTTTATAGTTTGAATCGCCTTCTAGTGTCGCTAAGTGCTTGCGCCCTTAGAACCGAATCCTACATGAATTATAAATTTTATATGAATAGATCGAAGTTTCATATGTTCTATGGTTAGGATCATGACCTATGGTTTGGACCATTTAGATTTAGGGTCTTATTCATTAATCAAATCTTAGACTTTGGTTTAGGGTTTGAAGTTCAACTCATATGATTAAATTGTAATAATATTAGAATGAAGTAAAAATAACTAATACTGCCTATTAATACCAATAATGTTAATCTTATTATCAATAATCCTAAAATGACAAAATAGGCGTAACATGATTAATGTTAATATTTAATATCTATAATAACCAATACTTAGCAGAATTAACCTATCAATGGTTAGCCACATTTAATAATTACAATAATTATACTAATGATATAATAAGCACTAAGATCGACTATTAAGGATATTATTTAAGAGAGTTAAATAAGATTTTACCACTTGATAACTACAATTTTGTTTATAATAACTAACATTAACACAAATAGTGTATTGATGTAGAATTAGACTCTCATCCTAGAGTTTATGTTTAAGTTTAGATTTACGGATTCTATTTCTAATTGACGTAACAATGATATTAATGATATTACTAACTAAAATAATAATCTAATAATAGCTAATCAACAATACTAATTGTTTCATTAGAATATTAATTAAAATTCCTAGTTAATAGCATTAAAATAACCCTAATTGCTATAACGGATAGGAATCATAACTATATTATTGATAACTAAGGAAATTAATGATGAAGCTGATTAATGAAAAGAGGTGAGAAATCTCACCATTTTTGACCCGGTTTCGCATCGAGTTGACTCGGCTCAACACAACCATCACCCCCACATCCTCTCTCTTCGCCTTTTTAGTTTCTCCTCTTCCTTTCTTTCCTTGTTAGAAACCCGACTGGACCAGGCCCTACCTGACCCAGTTGGACTTAGCTGGACTCGGTTCCTGCCGAGTCAACTCAGCAGCTTCACAACCAACCAGCCACTCTCCTCTTCTCTTCTTACTCCCTTTCCTTTCTCACTCTCTTTCCTGTCACTGTTCTCTCTGTCTCTCTCTCTGTTAGCAGGCCTGGAGCAGGCCCAACTTAGCAGACTCAGCCCCGACTCGAACTCGAACTGGGTTTGACTTCATATGGTGCAGCAACGCATCAATCCTCTCCCCCTGTTTCTCCTTCTTTCTTACTCTGCTGGAACCCTACCAGCACTCAAACCAGGCCCACCCGGACCCAACTCGACGGGGTCCTGTCCAGAACTCGGACAGAGTCCGGGTGTGGTGGTGCGGCACAACGGCTGCACGCCTCCACCATCTTCTTTCTCTTTTCTTCCTTTCTTCTGTTATTTCTCTTGTTCTCTTTTCTTCCAACTGCAGCGTCCAGAAACGGACGTTCGGCCCGACCGGACTCAAGCTTGATCGAGTCGGGTTGGGCCCAACGACTGGTGCAGCTTGGCGAGGAAGAAGATGCAAGTGTTAATGACATCTCTCCACCCGCTACTTCTTCCTTCATTATGATAGCTAGGGATAGTTTCTAAGGATACATGAGAGCTTATAGAAACTCATTTTTGAATCTTGGTGAAGGTTAGGTGGGTGGGTTCGGCTGGAGAAGGAAAACGGTCAGTTTTTCTTGGACGACTGGAAAAATGGAGGGCGAGCTCCTGTTGCTCGATCCACCCCTCTTTATTTGCTAACCCTATCATCCCAGCACCGTCGGATCGTCAATGGGTGTCTCAGATTTATCCTGGTATAAACTGCCTCTCAAACAGTAGGTGGGAACCAAAACCATCCCTGATTTTGCAAGGAACGCCCTAAATACATGGATGGCTGAGATTGCTTGAGAGTGGAGGGTTGAGATGGTAAGGGAGAGGTTTCACGCGGATTGCCCTTGTGGCAAGGAGGACAGTTTCTTTTTTTGAAAACATTGGTTTTGTAGGGCCGATTTGCAGTGAAGATAGTGCGTCCACATGTGTAGGAAAATCTTCCGCGATAGTTGGGTTTTGGTCATTCCCACTGCCTGAGACAATGGACGGTTTAGATCTTGAATATGGGTCCCACTGGTGGGCCACCATCGAAGCAAACGGACGTCAGTCCGTTCGCTGGAAGGAAACAAATGGAAAGGGGTTCTTTCCTTTTGCGGGAGAACACGGGTCAGACCCGTTTGAATGAGCTGGGTCATCCAGTGCACAGCTGGTGTGCACTAGTTGTGCACACGCACCCCACCATGCGGGGTCCACCGTGATGTCTGTGCTAAATCCACTCCGTCCATACTACTAGGTGGTCCTAATAAGGTTCCCTGACCATACATCAGACAATCCCCCACAGTTAGTTTTAGGTCTTATTCGTGGACTCATGTTGATCTGACGATCAGATTATCTCGAAATCGAATGTCAACGGTTAAAAGGTCCCACTGGGTCATTTACATCTTCAATACTTGTTACTACCCATATAATAATAATAAATTTATTTTATTTTATTATGTGTATATATGCATTTATATTATTTTGTATTATTATTATTATTATATGCACACACATACATACATATGTATATAATTCATGTTGTGGGCCACTCTATAGGTTGTTAGGAGTACTCATCTTATGATTTTATAATATTTAAATATTAGTTAGTATTATTATTATTGTTGTTATTTATCATATATAAAAATTAAGCTGTGGGATCTACTTCTATGCATCATTTTGATTTCGTCACTTGAGATCAGGATTGCCCAACATAAAAGAGGGCCACTCTATGTGATCATCATATAACCCGATGGTTGGACTATTAATGATCATGGCATAATTTGAACAATTAGTAGGTCGTGTGGTCTAAGGCCTACGATAACTATTGTGAGATTCAAGTGTCTAACAAGATTATTAAAATCCTAAATTAGGCTTTCATCCTAACACCTGAGTACTAAAAGTACGGGGTGTTACATTGTCGGTACCAATTTCTTGCGGCCCTTGTCAACATTATTGAGAATGCCCGACACATCATTGCTTTTGAGGCTGACTGAATTTGCATCCACGATCGGTAGGACTTGATATGATCAGTGGGGTCGCCGGACCTTGAGTACTGAATGACGGGAGGCATCCTGAACCTTGGAGGCATCACCTCGCTCATGATATTAGAAGTGAATGGAGGTTTGGTCTCTTCCATCATTGCTTGAACTACTATTGAAGTCGTGGTTTGCTGGTCCTACTACAGAGTCTTGATCTGATTTCTGAGTTCTTCGAGGTAGACTTCTCATGAATTTTAATTCTCGGTGGCAGTCTCTCGAGGGGCTTCAACCTCGGGCTTCTTGCCCCTTCTTCTCCTTTCCAATTCATGCCGAAGGTCGGTCGGAGCTAACGTCGAGGTGACTGACACGTAGGTTGGAGCCCAAGTTACCATTTTCTATGTGGGGTTAGCCCTAACAGACACGGTCTGAGACGCTCCAGCCTGCAAGATCACTCGCACTAGTCCTGAAGTAGTTGGGATGACTTCTTCTCGGCTCTGGGGCTGCTGATGCCCCTGTTGTTGCCTCAAAGTATTGATTTCATCCCTCAATATTTGAATCTCGTTCTGCATTGCCTTATACTTGCCTCCTCGGCTCCATGACCTTTGAGACGGCCCTGTTGGAGCTGACTCAACATAGAGTAGCGAGGATGATCGCAGTTACCCGCTGTAAGACCCTTATCTTAGTCCGTACCGTTCTGTAGACTTCCGCGATCCTACCGGTCGAATTTCGGCAACCTTTGACCCTTAATCGATATTTACGTGTGACCTTGATTCATATGCCGTCAACCTGTATCGACTCAACCCAAGACCATTACCGTAGCGACCACACATCGTTGCGGTTCCGATGCCGCTACTTGTGCGCTGAGGAAATACCCTAGTCAAAAGATGTAGGCCAACGTTCGGTGCGAGAAAAATGCCGCGCGTTGCGAAACCCAAGAGAATCTCTATGAGATGTCACATCAATCCTATCAATCAATTCATCACATGTCAAGTACATGTCAAGTACACATCACCTTTCACTCATTCCCAAGCAACCACAAAAGTCAAGAATCTCTTACAAAGCCCATACCTCTCTTACACCAAAAGCCCTCAAAGTCAAGAAATCCTTACACAAGCCATGCCTTTCTTACACAAAAGGCCACCAAAGTCAACAAAGGTGTCTTACACACCCATCACTCACCCATCTCTCTCTTTACAACTCCCTCTCTCTCTCTTTCTCATTCTCTAACTCAAAAATCCAAAGGAGAGAAGCTCCATACGTATGAATTTCCCAAACCTCTCCCTCTCTTTCAAAACTTCAAGTGTGGCCCACCTTCCTATCCCATCATCTCCCATCCTACCCATCCATTCCTCATCTCACCCATTGAAATCAAAGGAAAGGTGCTAAGGAACCCATAAGAGCAAGAAGATCGGACGGTGGGTGCTTGATAATACTAGTTTTTCATGTTTTTGAGATGGGCCAAGTGAGGCTAACCGATCAATGGTTTGGATCTCACTTGGGACCCTAAGATGTGGCCGATGGCCCACTTGATCATCATGATCATTCCGTGATGGGGCCATTCTTCATGGACCCCATCATGATGTTTATTTCTTTAGAAAGGTCATCTAGACCGTCCATATTGGTGGGGAAAGGATCCCCACCGTTGATTTTTGATTTAGGTGGTCCATGTATAAAAGGACCCATTTGATTGTATGATTTCTTCAAGGGAGGGCTCATAGTGGCGGAGCCCTCCATCACACGCGTGTCCCACTCTCCATCTCTCTCTCCCTTTTATTTCATTTTTTTTTATTTTATTTTATGAGATATTAATTTGGTTGTGTGGCCCACTTGGATAGACCCCACTAGGATGCATGAACTGGATCCAATCCATCTATAGTTGGGGCCCACTTCAATGTACATATTATGTCCAGGGACGCTGGACGTTCCCTGGACGCCGTTGGAAATTTTTAAAAAAAAACGGAAGAAGAAAAAGCAGCCCTTTTGGGGTGGGCCACTAGTATAAGCCCCACCTTGACGTATGTATGAAATCCAAGCCGTCCATCCTCTTACCCATCTCATTTTAGGCGTTGAGCCAAGAGTTGGGGTTGATTAGAAGATCTGATGGGCCATAGCGTCGAAGATTACATCATTACCTTTTAAAGATCATTTTCTTATTTTATTTTATTTTCTAAACATAAAAAATATCCTTTATTAGACTCGTTGGATCTATTACGTGCTAGGAAAGCCAATGGGTGGGGTGGATCTAGTTGATACGGGCCCTAGATGCGTAAAACCCCAAAAAAATGGGTTTTAAATTTTTTTTAAAAATAATGGCAGAGGCAGAGCCTCTGCCCTCTGACGCAGCAGCAGCAGCTGCACGCTGCTGCGTGCAGCGTTTGGGCGGGCGGACGTCAGGGGCCCACGACCCTGCATGTGGGCCCCACCGTGATGTTTATTTATCATCCAAGCTGTCCATGAGGTGGGCCACTCCCAGACGTGGGCCCCCTCCAAAGATCAGCTGCATCCAAAACTCAGGTGGCCCACACCACACGAAACAGTGTGATTGAACATCTTCCCTTGAAACCTTTCTGCTGGGCCATGGGAGTTTTGGATCAAGATGAAATTTGTGTTTTACCTTCACCCAGGTCCAAGTGACCTTATCAACGGTTTGGATGACATCTAAACATTTTAGTGGGCCCCACATGGGAACCCACAGTGATGCATGTGCTTTGCCTCCACCGTCCAGGCGGACGGTAGATCCCACCCTGATGTATACGTTTTATTAACGCCGTCCAGCAGCAGCTGGACGACCAGTGGATCCCACCTTGATTATGTGTTGATCCGCACCGTCCACTAATTGGACGGTGGGACCCACCGTGATGTACGTGTTCTATCCACCCCATCTAGTCATTGATCGGGTGGCCACACAGCAGGAAACGGTGTTGATTTAACGTCCACCGTTGGGACCCCTTTTGGGTTTACAGAAGTTTTGGTTCAATATTAAATTGTTTTTCTTTTTCCTCTCCCCTTCCCTGACCGTGTAACCTTGTAAACAAGTTGGACGACAAATAAAACATTGTGGTGGGCCCCACATGGGATCCACTTGTAAGTGGATTGGCTAGTGCGTGCACACAACAACATATTATCTGTTGTGTTAGCCTCCCAGACCATGTGGGCCCCATGCACAAGGTACGTGCCATATCCAAATTGTCTATCCACCTTGAAAGTTCATGATATGAGCTAGATATGAGTCAGATCCTTGGCGCATGTGGGCCCCACCTTAGCATATTTTGAGGCCATCTTAATGTATCCATGGTAATCTATTGGGACCCACCTTGATGAGGATGTAAGGCCCATGTTATGGGGCCATTCGATGTATTTGCGGCCCATGGTTGAGACCCACTTTGACAAATATATAAGGCCCATGGGTCGAGGCCCATTTGATGCATTCTAAGGCCCACGGGTTATGACCCATTGCAATGCATATAAGGCCATTGGTGCGGCCCATTACGTGGCCTATTTGATGAATAAAATGCCCATATGATATGGCCCAATTGATGTATTTAAAGGCCCAATGGGATGTACCTAAGGTCTATTGCAATGTGTGATCCCGACATGATTTATGTAACGATGTTTACGACGGGCTATGACTTGGGAGCAATGTTGGTTTGACGTCCACATTGCGAGTGTAATGCTGGTTGGATGTCCACATTACGACTCTCCTTAAGGCCCCTTATTAGGCCCGTACTTATTGTGTATAGGCCGTCTGGGCCCATCTGCATTGTAGGGATAGTTCATTTCATTATAACATGTTTAGTATAGTTCCATGACTCATGATCATATGCATCATATGTATGCTTGATATGAGAGGTGATTGATCATAGCATGTGCCTTCGGACAGGTTATTTATGGGCTCCCAATTAGGCGGGTTGCCCTACATGGGCGCATGTTACGTGCAAGGATTTGCTGCATGATTGGGTAGTGTGATTCATGCATCTCGCATTGTGTGATATGATTGCTGTACGCCCTAGCGACATCAGGGTCATAGCTTCCACAGACGTATCGTGGTTGGCAGGATTGGATAGCAAAATTTTTTATTCTACATGGGGTGCTATAGATATCCCTGGGTGAAAGTCCCTAAATCCTTATGGTACCAAGAGGTTGCTCCAACGTCTAGACCGAGTGGGTAGATGAGCGTTGAGTGCCGAATACCAGATGGTTACGCTCTCCACTGTGTCGTGGTCGATTGGAAGGGGATGCGACCTTACCCGCCCGAGTATAGGGGGCAATGCTAGGCTGAGTTTGACCAGCTCGAGGAATGGGTCCGCTATCGACGAGTCGAGTCCGATATTGGCAGACGGATAGTGAGGTCTCTTCCACTTACCTTATTGCGCGCGATGTGGCGGCGATCTAGTTTAGAGTATATTAGACCCCGGTAATATCTCAGATTTGAGCTGTATTGACATGTGGGTTTAAATGAGGATTGTATGCTTGACTTACATCTTGCATCGCATAGCCTTGGTATGGCTCATGGTATTATGGATCCATCTGCATATTCCGCATTACTCTGATATTGCATGATCATATTGCTACCTTGTGCACACACTTTCACCACCCTCTAAGCTTTCTATAAGCTTATGCACGACTGTTGCGTGCAGGTGATGTTGGGGCGCAGCAGCGTTGAGGCAGGAGCACTTTGCAGATCATTTTGGAGTTTTTATTCTTCATCATTGTATTTCCCTTTATGCTCATTGTACTTGTAAAGTTTTTTATCATAGTGGAAATGTAATGGAGTTTTTGGTTGTTGTTTGTGGGTTATGCCTTTGGTTATGCTTATTACGAATCAAACTGACGTTGAAAATCCTCCTTGTAGCATCCCAGGATTGGAATCTGGCGAATGGGCGCTAGGAGCTAAGAATGGGGTTCTAAGGAAGCTGTCGGCGCCAGATTCAGCGATCGAGAATTTTGTGAGCCCAATTTTCGAGTTTGGGGCGTGACACCCGCTCAGATTAGGTTTTGTGATTACAACCAGGGGTGCATTCTTCTTCCCTTTTGCCATTTTTGGTACAACTTTCTAGTCTTTTAGTACAGATTCCCATAGACGGCGCCAAAAAATGTTGATGTAAAAATCTAGAGCACCCTCCACCTAGCGTTGTGTCTTCGAAATGAACATGGGTCTCGCACAAAGAGGAGACAAAGGAGACCCTAACTCAAGCAGGGGACCTCTGATGCCTAAGTCAGGCTAAGGAAACTGGGTCTAAGTTGTGTAGAGTAGAGATGGTGCTAGATATGTATCTGTTCATGTAGAAATGATCCCTATTTATACCTTAGGGCTCCACTAAGCGTGTCTGATAATATTGGCGCAGTCATTGCTACTACGCGAGAGCTACACGTGCACGATTATTGGAGGTTATCCGTAAATCGTGCACTGGGCATTACACCGGTCGTGCGTTACTAGACTTATTCTAAAAATGCCATCACTGACCAAGCTTTCACCCAAGCTGACCTCACGGCTCGGATCTCATCCTAGCTGACCTCAGACCTCACACCTCGGACCTTGATCGGCGATACCAGCCCACGAGTGAGCTGATCATTGTTCACTCCCCAAGTGCAGGGTTATGATGTAGTAATAACTCGGTAAGACCGAGGTCGAATCCCAAGGGACTGAAACTTGTACGTTATCTAAAACTAACCAGAACTAGAACTAGATTAAGATGAAATCTAAACTGAATGTAATTTAAGAAATAATGGTGAAATAATTATCTAAACTTGAGAGAAATCAGGAGAAGGGAACTAGGGATTCAGAGGATCCACTTGTAGAGATCAGGGAGAATTTATGCTTGCATCAAAAATTATAAAAATTACTGAACTGCCGTTGATCTAGTTTTCAAAGAGATGAAAGGAAGATAAATTAGAATGGATTCCATCACCAAACCATGCCCACAGACTATGGCAAACAACAGAATTAAACTAATTACCAACCAATCATATGTATGAAGGTTAAGAAGGGTACCGTCATCCAACCATGCCCAGGAGACTATGGTGAACAACGGGACGTCCTAACGTCATAAACATAAAAGGGATAAGAAAATATTCAAAGCATTGCAGACCCATTGTAATTTCAGTCACAACAGACCATTAAAGACCAAAAATATTTCCATTAAAATCAAACTAAAACCAACTTCAATTCAAAAATTAAAATTAAATTAAAAGCATATAATCTCTCATCTCACTACAAGCTTCACCTCCTAGCCCTAGCTAGGAGGATTTAGCCTGCCATGGATGGGCTCAATCCAAATAAATAAAGAGAAAAAGAAAAGGAAAAGAAAAGGGAAAGAAAAAAAACCAAGCTCCTCTCTCTCCTCTCTGACCACGTTGAAACCCAAGCTCGAGCCCTCTGTTCTTCCTCCCAAGACCTGAATGAATGCTCTCCACGTCCAAAAACCTCTTTTTATAGCTGCTGGAAGGCTGGAGTCAGTGACAGAGTTGTAGCAGGACACGGAGTGCAATTTTCGCAGCCAAGTTCGGTACCATGAAACACGCCACTTTCCTCGCTCAAATTCCAAAGAAACACCGTCCCTTAGGATTTTATTGGGTCCTCTACATGATAGACGGTTCAGATCTGCCATATGATCAAAGATGGTGGGCCAAAACCGTCCGGAAAAGTCAGTTTTCGCGGATGTGCGAAACCTTTCGCACCATTTCGCTGTTGTGGTCGGTGGGCCCCACAGAAGCATTTTCTGGAAAATCCACCCCGTCCATTGGATTCAGAACGAAATTTCAGTCAAGAATGGGTGGTTTTGAACATCCATTGACGTGGCCCAGAGAAGAAATCACAAAAGAATCAGTTTTGAACGTTACCGAGCAGCCCTTTTGTGGCCTCTGTATCTCACACGTGTGTACGCATGGGTGAAAAGTGACAACATGGTTTTGTAGTGCTCGCGGCTGTCTACACGGTGGACGGTTCGGATTAAGCTTATGGGGCACGTGTGGGGCCCACATCTGATCGCAAAAACGGCCAGCGGCCGTGCGTTACGCGGTGCGTAAGTGGAATTTTCTTCCGCTGTGATGATCAGTGGGGTCCACTTAGCTTTCTTTTCGAAAATCCACATCGTCCATTAGCTTCAGGACGAAAAACCGTTCGGGAAGGGGTGTTTTTGGAGCATTTTCGGTGTGGCCCACAGAATTTTCTATTCCGCCGTCCATTCTGCGATTGACGGTGCTTTCGACGCTTACTTTTGCATGAGACCGAAAAGAAAGCTTGAAGATGATTACGACCCACACATGGACGTGTTGAACGGTTCGGATCAGTCATCTAGGCCATGAGTGGGGCCCACTAAAAAAAAACGGACGGACAGCGTAAACGCTGTCCGTTTTTTTCGCAGCTGGGAGAGGAAGACGGGTCAGCGTATGCTAACCCGTTTTTGGTTTTTTGGTGCACGGCGGCTACGTGTGCATTATGTATGCACACGTGTATATACAGGGCCCACTGTGATGTTTCTCAGAAATCCAAACCATCCATTCATTTTGACATATCATTTTAGCTGTTGGGAATAAAATTGAGGCAGTTCCAGATATCAGGTGGGCCGCAGATCGCAGATTCATGGGCTGATTTGTCTGTTTGGCCACTTCCCGAAATCTTCAATGGCTGAAATTTTATATGTACGGTTGATTTATGGTCCTCAGGCGACGTATGAAGTTTCGAGCCGAACGGATGGTGGGAACCTCGTGATCTTGCATTCTGGACGTCCTTCAGGCCACTTGAGCTTCAATTTCTAACTTTTCTCGAATTTCTGACCGTGTATATTTGTCAATCTTGGTCCCCTGGAGTGTGTCCCTTGACTTTGGCGTCATCAGATCGTTAAATCTCAACTTTTAACGTTCTTTTTCCATCCATGCTCATAAAATCACTTTGCCACATAAGAATGAGAAAACGAGCCATTAGACAGCATTATATTCGTAAATCCAGACAATATCTGGGGTCTAATATGCAATATTTGACCCTCAACACAACCCCCAACTAGCATTTTGCTAGTCCCGAGCAAAGTATGCGAAAAATAAGTTGAGAATTATAGGAGAACTTTTTATGAAATCGAGTGAGATTTTGAACAAAATACGAGAAATTTAATATTCATGAATGTTAGAAATTGTATTCTCTTGAGCTCAAACGCACCGTAGACTTCATAATCAAGTGTAAAGCATTAATCCATCAATTAGAAAAATTTTAAACATTGAGATCCATGGATGTATAGTGTAATCTCAGCTAATCATATTAAGATTGAATTTGTTATTTCAGGATCTCATTGGTAACCAGCAAGAGAATTCATGATAACCAAACTTAATTCAAAACTTGCCTCATAGATTAGCCTATTAACTTGTGATTTTTCTATTCAAAGTAATGCCAAGGAAGGGGAATCAAATCCTCACCTATAGGGAGCAAACCTATGGTGAAGATCGTACACCTGACTCTTTTTAGATATCATTCATGGGGAATTAACTCCACACCTATAGGGAGCAAACCTATGGTGAAGATTAATTATCCAACCTTTCCAATTTTTATACCATGATGGCAAGATATTTCAGGCTGGTTCCTTTCGTGCTTAGTGATTACCAAATTAACCCTTTAATATCAGACTGAAGTCTTAATGTGTAAGCAAGACGTGTCCTGAAATCATGATTCAATCAATGTTTACAACTTCTAATCATGGATTAATAATTCACTTAACTATGAAATCTAACAGATCCGGAATCTAAGAGTCATAAATCCACCATTATGTACCTTGAAAATCTAAATTAGGGGTATTTGTCAAAATCACTTCGAATTCATAAAAATTTTCAGAAAAATTCAAAAATTTTTTTCACAATTGTTGCTCAAGACCAAGAAAATACTGATTAGGAAACCTAATCTCCCACCCCCAACCTAAAATCTACATTGTCCTCAATGTAAAAGATATGAGCATGCAATGCAGATGGGACAACGAAAGTAAATGAGAAGTGATGGGAAGATAGTACCTGAATAACGAATCAAGAGAGTTTCCAATAGATCACTGAGAGAGAGCAGGTTAGTACGAGAGAAAGAAAAACAAAAATAAAATTCTACCTATACCACTTTCGCAGGTGCTCTCGATTGCATTTAACATATGCAACAAGCCTTTAAACCCCTAGGTTACCCCTAGTGGACGAGTTGTAGTCTCGTGAGGGTTTGCAGTAATGTTACCCACAAACATTGAACTAACTAACCTATGAAAGCGATAAACCTACCTATACCTCCATCAGACTAGGAAATCATTCCCGATAAACAGGAGCAATCAGAGGCATGGACATGTCCTCTGAATCAAATGTCTCAACAAATGGCTTTAATCGATGTCCATTAACTTTAAACTCCTTGCCATTGTCGGGATCTCTTATCTCGACGGCCCCATGAGGATAAGCAGTAATAACAATGTAAGGGCCGGTCCAACGAGATCGAAGCTTACCCGGAAAGAGATGTAGTCGAGAGTCATACAAGAGGACTTTCTGACCTGGCGTGAATGATTTCCGTAGAATATGTTGATCATGAAACGCCTTCATCCTGTCCTTGTAAATTCTTGAGTTCTCATACGCATCGTTCCGGATTTCTTCAAGTTCATTCAACTGAAGTTTGCGTAGCGAGCCAGCGTTGTCCAGATTGAAATTCAGATTTTTGATCGCCCAGTATGCTTTATGTTCCAATTCCACAGGCAAGTGACAGGCTTTCCCATAGACAAGTCTAAAGGGAGATGTTCCAATAGGAGTTTTGAAAGCAGTACGGTACGCCCATAAGGCATCGGTCAATCGGATTGACCAGTCCTTACGATCAGGGTTAACCGTTTTCTCTAGGATATGTTTGATCTCCCTATTGGAAATCTCAGCTTGTCCACTTGTCTGTGGATGGTATGGGGTGCTCACCTTATGCGAGATACCGTATTTCTTCATTAAACTCTCGAATGGTTTATTACAGAAGTGTGAGCCCCCGTCACTAATGATGGCTCGAGGTGTTCCGAACCGCGACAGGATATTATCTTTCAAAAATTTAATGACCGTGCGATGGTCATTTTTGCGGTACGGAATTGCTTCGACCCATTTAGTGACATAGTCTACGGCGAGCAAAATATACAGATTTCCAAATGATTGGGGGAATGGTCCCATGAAATCAATACCCCAACAATCAAATGCTTCTATAATAAGGATGGGATTCAAGGGCATCATATTTCGACGGGACAATGCTCCCAATTTCTGACAACGCTCACAAGCCTTGCAAAACTCATGAGTGTCCCTGAACATAGTGGGCCAGTAGAAGCCACACTGTAAAATCTTGGCCGTGGTCTTTTTAGCAGAAAAGTGACCACCACAGGCCTGTGAATGACAGAAGGAGATGACACTCTGATGTTCATCGTCTGGTACGCATCTCCTTAAGATTTGGTCTGGGCAATATTTAAACAAATATGGATCGTCCCAGAAAAAGTTATGCACCTTGGTAAAGAATTTCTTCTTATCTTGTGACGTCCAGTGTGTCGGTATGGCACCTGTAGCAAGATAATTAGCAATATCAGCGAACCAAGGTGAATGGGAGACTCTAAACAGTTGTTCATCAGGGAACATGTCATTGATATGGGTCGCCTCAAGGGAATCAGAGGTATTAAGGCCAGAAAGATGATCGGCCACTACGTTCTCTACTCCCTTTTTATCTTTAATTTCCAAATCAAATTCTTGGAGTAGAAGGATCCATCGTATTAGGCGGGGCTTAGAATCATTCTTAGAAAGAAGATACTTAAGTGCCGCGTGATCTGTGTAGATGATGATCTTGGATCCGATCAGGTAGGACCTAAATTTGTCCAAAGCGAACACTACAGCTAAGAGTTCCTTTTCCGTAGTCGAGTAGTTCACTTGGGCAGGATTTAGAGTCCTACTTGCGTAGTGAATAACGTAAGGCCGCTTATCTTTTCTCTGGCCTAGAACCGCTCCAAGAGCATAATCAGAGGCGTCACACATAAGTTCAAAAGGAAGACTCCAGTCAGGTGGCTGCATGATAGGTGCAGTGGTTAGCATGCCCTTAAGCTTAGTGAAAGCTTCTTGGCACTGCTCAGTCCACTTGTATGGTGTATCCTTTTGAAGAAGATTACATAAAGGACGAGAGAGGAGACTAAAATCTTTTATGAATCGTCTGTAAAAGCCTGCGTGTCCTAAGAAGGATCGCACATCTCTGATGTTCTTGGGTGGAGGTAGGTTAGAGATAAGATCGATTTTTGCCTTATCTACCTCGATTCGTTTGGACGAGATGATATGCCCAAGGACAATTCCCTTTTGAACCATAAAATGCACTTCTCCCAGTTAAGTACCAAATTTTTTTCTTCACATCTTTTCAGCACACATTTAAGACTTGCTAAGCATTCGCTGAAAGATGAACCAAAAACAGAGAAATCGTCCATGAAGACCTCTAGATATTTCCCCACCATGTCAGAAAAGATACTCGTCATGCATCGCTGAAAGGTGGCAGGGGCATTACATAGCCCGAATGGCATCCTTCTATAAGCAAAGGTGCCATAGGGACATGTAAATGTGGTCTTTTCCTGATCTTCAGGGGCGATTTCAATCTGATTATAACCTGAATACCCGTCAAGGAAACAATAATAGGAATGACCAGCTAGCCTTTCTAGGATTTGATCAATGAAGGGCAAAGAAAAGTGGTCTTTCCTTGTGACGATATTCAGCTTTCTGTAGTCAATGCACATTCTCCAACCAGTAGTAACTCTGGTCGGCACGAGTTCATTATTGGCATTGGCTACGATGGTGATCCCGGACTTCTTAGGAACTACCTGAGTTGGACTCACCCATTGACTATCGGATATGGGGTAAATGATCCCCACTTCCAATAGTTTGAGAACCTCGGCCTTAACCACTTCCTTCATGTTTGGATTTAGTCTACGTTGTGATTGCCGAACAGCCTTTGCATTGTCCTCAAGATATATACGGTGAGTACAAATCGATGGGTTAATTCCCTTGAGGTCCGCTATCGTCCATCCAAGAGCTCCCTTATGCTCAATGAGAGTAGATATCAGCATACTCTCCTGTTCTTTCTCCAGGTGGACAGAGATCACCACCGGGTATGTCTCATCTTGACCTAAATAAACATATTTTAAATCAGAGGGCAAAGGTTTTAGGTCAAGCTTCGGTGGCTTGAGGTTAGACGGTAGAGGCACTACATAAGTTTGGGACAATTCTTCAATGTGTGGCCTCCACCGGTTAACTTCAAGTACCGGTGCAGTACAAATCGATGGGTTAATTCCCGGCAACGGCGCCAAAAACTTGTTCACTCCCCAAGTGCAGGGTTGTGATGTAGTAATAACTCGGTAAGACCGAGGTCGAATCCCAAGGGACTGAAACTTGTACGTTATCTAAAACTAACCAGAACTAGAACTAGATTAAGATGAAATCTAAACTGAATGTAATTTAAGAAATAATGGTGAAATAATTATCTAAACTTGAGAGAAATCAGGAGAAGGGAACTAGGGATTCAGAGGATCCACTTGTAGAGATCAGGGAGAATTTATGCTTGCATCAAAAATTATAAAAATTACTGAACTGCCGTTGATCTAGTTTTCAAAGAGATGAAAGGAAGATAAATTAGAATGGATTCCATCACCAAACCATGCCCACAGACTATTGCAAACAACAGAATTAAACTAATTACCAACCAATCATATGTATGAAGGTTAAGAAGGGTACCGTCATCCAACCATGCCCAGGAGACTATGGTGAACAACGGGACGTCCTAACGTCATAAACATAAAAGGGATAAGAAAATATTCAAAGCATTGCAGACCCATTGTAATTTCAGTCACAACAGACCATTAAAGACCAAAAATATTTCCATTAAAATCAAACTAAAACCAACTTCAATTCAAAAATTAAAATTAAATTAAAAGCATATAATCTCTCATCTCACTACAAGCTTCACCTCCTAGCCCTAGCTAGGAGGATTTAGCCTGCCATGGATGGGCTCAATCCAAATAAATAAAGAGAAAAAGAAAAGGAAAAGAAAAGGGAAAGAAAAAAAACCAAGCTCCTCTCTCTCCTCTCTGACCACGTTGAAACCCAAGCTCGAGCCCTCTGTTCTTCCTCCCAAGACCTGAATGAATGCTCTCCACGTCCAAAAACCTCTTTTTATAGCTGCTGGAAGGCTGGAGTCAGTGACAGAGTTGTAGCAGGACACGGAGTGCAATTTTCGCAGCCAAGTTCGGTACCATGAAACACGCCACTTTCCTCGCTCAAATTCCAAAGAAACACCGTCCCTTTTATTGGGTCCTCTACATGATAGACGGTTCAGATCTGCCATATGATCAAAGATGGTGGGCCAAAACCGTCCGAAAAAGTCGGTTTTCGCGGATGTGCGAAACCTTTCGCACCATTTCGCTGTTGTGGTCGGTGGGCCCCACAGAAGCATTTTCTGGAAAATCCACCCCGTCCATTGGATTCAGAACGAAATTTCAGTCAAGAATGGGTGGTTTTGAACGTCCATTGACGTGGCCCAGAGAAGAAATCACAAAAGAATCAGTTTTGAACGTTACCGAGCAGCCCTTTTGTGGCCTCTGTATCTCACACGTGTGTACGCATGGGTGAAAAGTGACAACATGGTTTTGTAGTGCTCGCGGCTGTCTACACGGTGGACGGTTCGGATTAAGCTTATGGGGCACGTGTGGGGCCCACATCTGATCGCAAAAACGGCCAGCGGCCGTGCGTTACGCGGTGCGTAAGTGGAATTTTCTTCCGCTGTGATGATCAGTGGGGTCCACTTAGCTTTCTTTTCGAAAATCCACATCGTCCATTAGCTTCAGGACGAAAAACCGTTCGGGAAGGGGTGTTTTTGGAGCATTTTCGGTGTGGCCCACAGAATTTTCTATTCCGCTGTCCATTCTGCGATTGACGGTGCTTTCGACGCTTACTTTTGCATGAGACCGAAAAGAAAGCTTGAAGATGATTACGACCCACACATGGACGTGTTGAACGGTTCGGATCAGTCATCTAGGCCATGAGTGGGGCCCACTAAAAAAAAACGGACGGACAGCGTAAACGCTGTCCGTTTTTTTCGCAGCTGGGAGAGGAAGACGGGTCAGCGTATGCTAACCCGTTTTTGGTTTTTTGGTGCACGGCGGCTACGTGTGCATTATGTATGCACACGTGTATATACAGGGCCCACTGTGATGTTTCTCAGAAATCCAAACCATCCATTCATTTTGACATATCATTTTAGCTGTTGGGAATAAAATTGAGGCAGTTCCAGATATCAGGTGGGCCGCAGATCGCAGATTCATGGGCTGATTTGTCTGTTTGGCCACTTCCCGAAATCTTCAATGGCTGAAATTTTATATGTACGGTTGATTTATGGTCCTCAGGCGACGTATGAAGTTTCGAGCCGAACGGATGGTGGGAACCTCGTGATCTTGCATTCTGGACGTCCTTCAGGCCACTTGAGCTTCAATTTCTAACTTTTCTCGAATTTCTGACCGTGTATATTTGTCAATCTTGGTCCCCTGGAGTGTGTCCCTTGACTTTGGCGTCATCAGATCGTTAAATCTCAACTTTTAACGTTCTTTTTCCATCCATGCTCATAAAATCACTTTGCCACATAAGAATGAGAAAACGAGCCATTAGACAGCATTATATTCGTAAATCCAGACAATATCTGGGGTCTAATATGCAATATTTGACCCTCAACACAACCCCCAACCAGCATTTTGCTAGTCCCGAGCAAAGTATGCGAAAAATAAGTTGAGAATTATAGGAGAACTTTTTATGAAATCGAGTGAGATTTTGAACAAAATACGAGAAATTTAATATTCATGAATGTTAGAAATTGTATTCTCTTGAGCTCAAACGCACCGTAGACTTCATAATCAAGTGTAAAGCATTAATCCATCAATTAGAAAAATTTTAAACATTGAGATCCATGGATGTATAGTGTAATCTCAGCTAATCATATTAAGATTGAATTTGTTATTTCAGGATCTCATTGGTAACCAGCAAGAGAATTCATGATAACCAAACTTAATTCAAAACTTGCCTCATAGATTAGCCTATTAACTTGTGATTTTTCTATTCAAAGTAATGCCAAGGAAGGGGAATCAAATCCTCACCTATAGGGAGCAAACCTATGGTGAAGATCGTACACCTGACTCTTTTTAGATATCATTCATGGGGAATTAACTCCACACCTATAGGGAGCAAACCTATGGTGAAGATTAATTATCCAACCTTTCCAATTTTTATACCATGATGGCAAGATATTTCAGGCTGGTTCCTTTCGTGCTTAGTGATTACCAAATTAACCCTTTAATATCAGACTGAAGTCTTAATGTGTAAGCAAGACGTGTCCTGAAATCATGATTCAATCAATGTTTACAACTTCTAATCATGGATTAATAATTCACTTAACTATGAAATCTAACAGATCCGGAATCCAAGAGTCATAAATCCACCATTATGTACCTTGAAAATCTAAATTAGGGGTATTTGTCAAAATCACTTCGAATTCATAAAAATTTTCAGAAAAATTCAAAAATTTTTTTCACAATTGTTGCTCAAGACCAAGAAAATACTGATTAGGAAACCTAATCTCCCACCCCCAACCTAAAATCTACATTGTCCTCAATGTAAAAGATATGAGCATGTAATGCAGATGGGACAACGAAAGTAAATGAGAAGTGATGGGAAGATAGTACCTGAATAACGAATCAAGAGAGTTTCCAATAGATCACTGAGAGAGAGCAGGTTAGTACGAGAGAAAGAAAAACAAAAATAAAATTCTACCTATACCACTTTCGCAGGTGCTCTCGATTGCATTTAACATATGCAACAAGCCTTTAAACCCCTAGGTTACCCCTAGTGGACGAGTTGTAGTCTCGTGAGGGTTTGCAGTAATGTTACCCACAAACATTGAACTAACTAACCTATGAAAGCGATAAACCTACCTATACCTCCATCAGACTAGGAAATCATTCCCGATAAACAGGAGCAATCAGAGGCATGGACATGTCCTCTGAATCAAATGTCTCAACAAATGGCTTTAATCGATGTCCATTAACTTTAAACTCCTTGCCATTGTCGGGATCTCTTATCTCGACGGCCCCATGAGGATAAGCAGTAATAACAATGTAAGGGCCGGTCCAACGAGATCGAAGCTTACCCGGAAAGAGATGTAGTCGAGAGTCATACAAGAGGACTTTCTGACCTGGCGTGAATGATTTCCGTAGAATATGTTGATCATGAAACGCCTTCATCCTGTCCTTGTAAATTCTTGAGTTCTCATACGCATCGTTCCGGATTTCTTCAAGTTCATTCAACTGAAGTTTGCGTAGCGAGCCAGCGTTGTCCAGATTGAAATTCAGATTTTTGATCGCCCAGTATGCTTTATGTTCCAATTCCACAGGCAAGTGACAGGCTTTCCCATAGACAAGTCTAAAGGGAGATGTTCCAATAGGAGTTTTGAAAGCAGTACGGTACGCCCATAAGGCATCGGTCAATCGGATTGACCAGTCCTTACGATCAGGGTTAACCGTTTTCTCTAGGATATGTTTGATCTCCCTATTGGAAATCTCAGCTTGTCCACTTGTCTGTGGATGGTATGGGGTGCTCACCTTATGCGAGATACCGTATTTCTTCATTAAACTCTCGAATGGTTTATTACAGAAGTGTGAGCCCCCGTCACTAATGATGGCTCGAGGTGTTCCGAACCGCGACAGGATATTATCTTTCAAAAATTTAATGACCGTGCGATGGTCATTTTTGCGGCACGGAATTGCTTCGACCCATTTAGTGACATAGTCTACGGCGAGCAAAATATACAGATTTCCAAATGATTGGGGGAATGGTCCCATGAAATCAATACCCCAACAATCAAATGCTTCTATAATAAGGATGGGATTCAAGGGCATCATATTTCGACGGGACAATGCTCCCAATTTCTGACAACGCTCACAAGCCTTGCAAAACTCATGAGTGTCCCTGAACATAGTGGGCCAGTAGAAGCCACACTGTAAAATCTTGGCCGTGGTCTTTTTAGCAGAAAAGTGACCACCACAGGCCTGTGAATGACAGAAGGAGATGACACTCTGATGTTCATCGTCTGGTACGCATCTCCTTAAGATTTGGTCTGGGCAATATTTAAACAAATATGGATCGTCCCAGAAAAAGTTATGCACCTTGGTAAAGAATTTCTTCTTATCTTGTGACGTCCAGTGTGTCGGTATGGCACCTGTAGCAAGATAATTAGCAATATCAGCGAACCAAGGTGAATGGGAGACTCTAAACAGTTGTTCATCAGGGAACATGTCATTAATATGGGTCGCCTCAAGGGAATCAGAGGTATTAAGGCCAGAAAGATGATCGGCCACTACGTTCTCTACTCCCTTTTTATCTTTAATTTCCAAATCAAATTCTTGGAGTAGAAGGATCCATCGTATTAGGCGGGGCTTAGAATCATTCTTAGAAAGAAGATACTTAAGTGCCGCGTGATCTGTGTAGATGATGATCTTGGATCCGATCAGGTAGGACCTAAATTTGTCCAAAGCGAACACTACGGCTAAGAGTTCCTTTTCCGTAGTCGAGTAGTTCACTTGGGCAGGATTTAGAGTCCTACTTGCGTAGTGAATAACGTAAGGCCGCTTATCTTTTCTCTGGCCTAGAACCGCTCCAAGAGCATAATCAGAGGCGTCACACATAAGTTCAAAAGGAAGACTCCAGTCAGGTGGCTGCATGATAGGTGCAGTGGTTAGCATGCCCTTAAGCTTAGTGAAAGCTTCTTGGCACTGCTCAGTCCACTTGTATGGTGTATCCTTTTGAAGAAGATTACATAAAGGACGAGAGAGGAGACTAAAATCTTTTATGAATCGTCTGTAAAAGCCTGCGTGTCCTAAGAAGGATCGCACATCTCTGATGTTCTTGGGTGGAGGTAGGTTAGAGATAAGATCGATTTTTGCCTTATCTACCTCGATTCCTTTGGACGAGATGATATGCCCAAGGACAATTCCCTTTTGAACCATAAAATGGCACTTCTCCCAGTTAAGTACCAAATTTTTTTCTTCACATCTTTTCAGCACACATTTAAGACTTGCTAAGCATTCGCTGAAAGATGAACCAAAAACAGAGAAATCGTCCATGAAGACCTCTAGATATTTCCCCACCATGTCAGAAAAGATACTCGTCATGCATCGCTGAAAGGTGGCAGGGGCATTACATAGCCCGAATGGCATCCTTCTATAAGCAAAGGTGCCATAGGGACATGTAAATGTGGTCTTTTCCTGATCTTCAGGGGCGATTTCAATCTGATTATAACCTGAATACCCGTCAAGGAAACAATAATAGGAATGACCAGCTAGCCTTTCTAGGATTTGATCAATGAAGGGCAAAGAAAAGTGGTCTTTCCTTGTGACGGTATTCAGCTTTCTGTAGTCAATGCACATTCTCCAACCAGTAGTAACTCTGGTCGGCACGAGTTCATTATTGGCATTGGCTACGATGGTGATCCCGGACTTCTTAGGAACTACCTGAGTTGGACTCACCCATTGACTATCGGATATGGGGTAAATGATCCCCACTTCCAATAGTTTGAGAACCTCGGCCTTAACCACTTCCTTCATGTTTGGATTTAGTCTACGTTGTGATTGCCGAACAGCCTTTGCATTGTCCTCAAGATATATACGGTGAGTACAAATCGATGGGTTAATTCCCTTGAGGTCCGCTATCGTCCATCCAAGAGCTCCCTTATGCTCAATGAGAGTAGATATCAGCATACTCTCCTGTTCTTTCTCCAGGTGGGCAGAGATCACCACCGGGTATGTCTCATCTTGACCTAAATAAACATATTTTAAATCAGAGGGCAAAGGTTTTAGGTCAAGCTTCGGTGGCTTGAGGTTAGACGGTAGAGGCACTACATAAGTTTGGGACAATTCTTCAATGTGTGGCCTCCACCGGTTAACTTCAAGTACCGGTGCAGTACAAATCGATGGGTTAATTCCCGGCAACGGCGCCAAAAACTTGTTCACTCCCCAAGTGCAGGGTTGTGATGTAGTAATAACTCGGTAAGACCGAGGTCGAATCCCAAGGGACTGAAACTTGTACGTTATCTAAAACTAACCAGAACTAGAACTAGATTAAGATGAAATCTAAACTGAATGTAATTTAAGAAATAATGGTGAAATAATTATCTAAACTTGAGAGAAATCAGGAGAAGGGAACTAGGGATTCAGAGGATCCACTTGTAGAGATCAGGGAGAATTTATGCTTGCATCAAAAATTATAAAAATTACTGAACTGCCGTTGATCTAGTTTTCAAAGAGATGAAAGGAAGATAAATTAGAATGGATTCCATCACCAAACCATGCCCACAGACTATGGCAAACAACAGAATTAAACTAATTACCAACCAATCATATGTATGAAGGTTAAGAAGGGTACCGTCATCCAACCATGCCTAGGAGACTATGGTGAACAACGGGACGTCCTAACGTCATAAACATAAAAGGGATAAGAAAATATTCAAAGCATTGCAGACCCATTGTAATTTCAGTCACAACAGACCATTAAAGACTAAAAATATTTCCATTAAAATCAAACTAAAACCAACTTCAATTCAAAAATTAAAATTAAATTAAAAGCATATAATCTCTCATCTCAATACAAGCTTCACCTCCTAGCCCTAGCTAGGAGGATTTAGCCTGCCATGGATGGGCTCAATCCAAATAAATAAAGAGAAAAAGAAAAGGAAAAGAAAAGGGAAAGAAAAAAAACCAAGCTCCTCTCTCTCCTCTCTGACCACGTTGAAACCCAAGCTCGAGCCCTCTGTTCTTCCTCCCAAGACCTGAATGAATGCTCTCCACGTCCAAAAACCTCTTTTTATAGCTGCTGGAAGGCTGGAGTCAGTGACAGAGTTGTAGCAGGACACGGAGTGCAATTTTCGCAGCCAAGTTCGGTACCATGAAACACGCCACTTTCCTCGCTCAAATTCCAAAGAAACACCGTCCCTTAGGATTTTATTGGGTCCTCTACATGATAGACGGTTCAGATCTGCCATATGATCAAAGATGGTGGGCCAAAACCGTCCGGAAAAGTCAGTTTTCGCGGATGTGCGAAACCTTTCGCACCATTTCGCTGTTGTGGTCGGTGGGCCCCACAGAAGCATTTTCTGGAAAATCCACCCCGTCCATTGGATTCAGAACGAAATTTCAGTCAAGAATGGGTGGTTTTGAACGTCCATTGACGTGGCCCAGAGAAGAAATCACAAAAGAATCAGTTTTGAACGTTACCGAGCAGCCCTTTTGTGGCCTCTGTATCTCACACGTGTGTACGCATGGGTGAAAAGTGACAACATGGTTTTGTAGTGCTCGCGGCTGTCTACACGGTGGACGGTTCGGATTAAGCTTATGGGGCACGTGTGGGGCCCACATCTGATCGCAAAAACGGCCAGCGGCCGTGCGTTACGCGGTGCGTAAGTGGAATTTTCTTCCGCTGTGATGATCAGTGGGGTCCACTTAGCTTTCTTTTCGAAAATCCACATCGTCCATTAGCTTCAGGACAAAAAACCGTTCGGGAAGGGGTGTTTTTGGAGCATTTTCGGTGTGGCCCACAGAATTTTCTATTCCGCCGTCCATTCTGCGATTGACGGTGCTTTCGACGATTACTTTTGCATGAGACCGAAAAGAAAGCTTGAAGATGATTACGACCCACACATGGACGTGTTGAACGGTTCGGATCAGTCATCTAGGCCATGAGTGGGGCCCACTAAAAAAAAACGGACGGACAGCGTAAACGCTGTCCGTTTTTTTCGCAGCTGGGAGAGGAAGACGGGTCAGCGTATGCTAACCCGTTTTTGGTTTTTTGGTGCACGGCGGCTACGTGTGCATTATGTATGCACACGTGTATATACAGGGCCCACTGTGATGTTTCTCAGAAATCCAAACCATCCATTCATTTTGACATATCATTTTAGCTGTTGGGAATAAAATTGAGGCAGTTCCAGATATCAGGTGGGCCGCAGATCGCAGATTCATGGGCTGATTTGTCTGTTTGGCCACTTCCCGAAATCTTCAATGGCTGAAATTTTATATGTACGGTTGATTTATGGTCCTCAGGCGACGTATGAAGTTTCGAGCCGAACGGATGGTGGGAACCTCGTGATCTTGCATTCTGGACGTCCTTCAGGCCACTTGAGCTTCAATTTCTAACTTTTCTCGAATTTCTGACCGTGTATATTTGTCAATCTTGGTCCCCTGGAGTGTGTCCCTTGACTTTGGCGTCATCAGATCGTTAAATCTCAACTTTTAACGTTCTTTTTCCATCCATGCTCATAAAATCACTTTGCCACATAAGAATGAGAAAACGAGCCATTAGACAGCATTATATTCGTAAATCCAGACAATATCTGGGGTCTAATATGCAATATTTGACCCTCAACAATCATTATCGTGCAAGGCAGAGAGGATCCGGTCGGATGTTCACTGGTTGGACGTGTAACAATCCCCTCTGCATTCCAAATTGATGTGTAGACTCTCGCCTAAGGACTTAACACAGGTCGGCTTGGACACACTGTCATTACTTCGAGGCCCTGCTTGTTGGACGCTTGGTTAAATCTCAGGTCAGTGTCGTAGCTTTGGGATTACCTCGGGTCGGGGGCGATCAATCCGAGGCTTCATCCGTTAGTACTATCCTAACCTCGACGCGACTTGGTTCAGATTTACCCATAACAAAATATATATATATATATATATATATATATATATATATATATATATATATATATATATATATATATATATATATATATGGGAAATGGTACTATAAGGTAGACATCATGGGAACTTCCTATGAGGTTGAGCTGTATGGCTGCATCGTAATGTGTGTCAAACATCAAAACTGTGCATTTGATGGGTCCCCTTTAGGTTATGGGATATTCCAAAAATCATCCGTATATAGAATTCAGGTGGGCCATACCATCTAGAACTATGTGAGGACATACTTAAAATATATAAAATCACTTGGTGGGGGCACCTGAGTTTTGTATGCAGATGAAACTTGGTCTGATCCCTCATCCAAGTGGGACACATACAATTGATGGTCTGGATTTGTAAACAACATTTCGGTGGGCCCAGTAAATGATTATGAATGTTTTAATGGGAGGATGACCCATCTCAACTGTTGTAGGTGGTGTGGCCCACCCAAGTCATATATTGACTTGGTTTTTAAGAATGTGTCCCACCATGGAATGTTTCATCCAACTGATGGGGTAGATGTTTTAACATACATCACGAGTGGGGTCCACACAGCTTGACCTCATGGTACCATTTCCCACCCCCCAACACACACACACACACACACACACACACACACACACACACACCGTGATGTATGTTGAACATCAACACCGTGCATTTGATGAGTCCCCTTTAGGTTATGGGATATTCCAAAAACCAGCCATATACGGAACTCAGGTGGGCCATATAATTTAAAACCACATAAAGACATCCATAAAATCTGTAAAATCATTTTGTGGGGCCCATATGAGTTTTGGATGCAGATGAAACTTGGTCTGAACCCTCATCCAAGTGGGACACACACAATTGATGGTGTGGACTTGTAAACAACAATTCGGTGGGCCCAATAAATGATTATGAATGTTTTAATGGGAGGATGACCCCTCTCAACTGTTGTAGGTGGTGTGGCCCACACAAATCATGTACTGACTTGATTTTTAAGCATGTGTCCCACCATGGAATGTTGCATCCGACTGATGGGGTAGATGTAAACCCGAATTTGAAAAATTTAAATTTTGAGTTTGAAATTTTTGAAAATTGAGTTTTTGTTAATTATTTACTTTTTTTAAAATTTCTTACTAATTATTGATCTATGGTAATTTCGTATTTTATATTGCAAAAGATTGTATGCACGCAACATACATTTACTAAAATTAACTAAATTGTGGATTACGCTGTCACTGAATTATAGTCCCATAATCAAATTGGTTGTACAATCCTAACCTTTGATTAGTTGATACTTGTTTGTTGAAACAGAACTATCGAATAATTTTTGTAACTGTCCAATAAATGTCCACCAATCCCATAGTCACATAATCTAATAAGCATGATTTCAATCCCATAGTCATATAATCAAATAAACATAACTTCTGGTTAACTATATACATGGATAATTCGTACTGTTTAATTTGAATTTCTTTAATGCCAGGTATGCAATTTATTAGTAATATCTTGAGCGCTTGAGTATCATCAATCACGCTTGCCAAAGTATCAAAGAATGAGGTCCCAACTCCAGCGCGCTTTATACCATATTTCAGGTCATTAGGTAGGTTCAATCGTTTGCGCTTATCCTGTGTAATAATCAACCACATCCACCAATTAAATGGACCATACTTTTATTTTGTTATTTATCAATAGGTAAATATTTTTTCTATGTTGTGGCCCACCTTAGGATGGGACTGATTTTTGCTTAAGGCTAACCTCTTGGTGGCCCCAACCCATTGAAAGGTTTGGATTTTTCACAAACACGATAGATTGGAAGTTATCTCTGGATGGACCATGAATTATGGTCCAAGGGGTTGGACTCCATCCTTCTCTTTAAAAATGCCGTAGTCCTGACGGAAGCTCGACGTGGCCCAAGCTCTGTCTAGTCCACCTTGATGTATGTGTTTTATCCATGCCCTCCATCTGATTTGCCAGCTCATTTTAGGACATGAATCCAGGAGTGATAATAGATCCGAAGCCCAAGTAGACAACACCACATAAAACAATAGGTATTGAATGCCTACTATTGAAAACTTAATCCAGGTCACCATGATATTTTATTTGCCATCCAACCTGTTGATTTGGTCGCATAAACCTAGATGAAGGAAAAACACAAATATAAGGTTGACGCAAAACTAGGGCTGTACACGAATCGGGCTAGCCTGGTCAACTCGCTCCACTCGGGCCGAAAAAGCTCGACTCGGCTCCACCCGAAACTGAGTTCGGGCCTGGATGGGCCATTTTCTTTAGTCCGAGATTGAGTTCAAGCCGAGTTCAAACATGTCCCAGTTCGGCCCGACTCGGGCTGAAACCCGACTCGACCTAGCCTAACACGGTCGTTTTTGTATATATATATATATATATATATATATATATATATATATATATATATATATATATATATATATATATATATATATATATCCTACATCTTTATCCTAATCATTTGAGACAAAAAAGTGAGAACGTCGTTCGTCATTTTGTAGATGGAGCAGGCCCGAAATTGGCCCAAACTCGTCCGATTGCTGACCAGGCCGAGTTCGGGCTAGACATGTTGGCTCGGTGACTGGACCGGGCCAGGTTCGGGCTAGGTGTCTAGTTTGACTCGGATCGACTCGTGTACACCCCTACCCAAAACTTTTTTGGCACTTAAAAATTTTTCAACATTGAGTGTTCAATCCCCACTGTTTTCGATGTTGTGGTCCACCTGAGCTTTGGATCTGCATCATTTTTTAGCTCAAGCCCTAAAATGAGCTGAAACAATGGATGCTCAGCTTGGATAAAATACAAACATCAATGTGAGCCCCACAGTGCTCGGCCTGCTTCGTGCCACAGGGAATCCACTTCCCTGACAAGCATTGACCACAACCATCTCTCAATGTAGAGAAGATGGGAGTATGTGAATGGATCTTTGCTAGCCAATGAAAATCCTGTTGTATTTGTTTTAAAATAATATTAAAAATTTAAATTTTCAAATTTCGGTGTTTTCCCTCCACATTTAAATTTTGGTGTTTTTTGAGGTGTTGGTTTTGTCCCACATCGGATTTGACAAGAGAAATTCTCTTGTTTATATGATAGACTTTTTGCCTAGGGCTTGAGCCCCTTTCAGGGGGCATGTGAATTTGGTCCTGTGGGGGGGCTATGCCAATAGCTCTAATCTATGCCATTAACCACACACGCGCGCGCGCGCGCCGAGCCGAGCCGTGCCGTGCCGAGCCGAGCCGAGCCGAGCCGAGTCCGAGTCCGTGTCCGCGTGCGCGACGCGACGGGACGGGACGGGCTGGGCTGGGCTGGGCGCGGGTGCGGGTGCGGGTGCGGTGTAAGTGTACTCGCGTAGGTGTGTGTGTGTGTATGGGTACTCGCAGGATTGTATGTGCGAGAGTGTACTCGCACTTGCGTCTTTTCGTTTTTAAACCAGAGAGATGCTTCCCTTCCGGTTGGTCGCCCCTGTTGGGTTTAAACCCAACGGACCTAACCTTTTGTAAAGGGTGCTTATGCACCATTTCGAAGTCTATATAAAGACTTCCGATTCCAGTTTCAACATACGAATACGAAAAATTCTCTGCCTTATAAAACTCTCTCTGATACGGTTTTGTTACTGAGTTCATTGCTGAGTCAACTCAACACTTTCGGATTAAACTGCAAGTGGTTCGAGCCCGTGTACAGTGAGTGCACCGCTGGGACCGGGTCATAGTCGTTGTATCCTGGAGGTCGATTGCTCTGGAAACCTGTTGCACTTGGGACGCTGTCCAAGGGGAGTAAATTCGATTTCAAGCCGAGTGACTCAGTCACGCCTCGACTCAATTCAATAAGTTTTTCTTTCTCTAAATTTATTTTCCTTTTTTGGTTCTCGATTTTTATAGTCTATTTAATTCAACATTTTATCCAACAATCTTGAAATCGAATTTTTGTGTTGAATTACATAGACTATGGCTACAGTAACAGTAAATGCTTCTACTGAGTTAGCCAAAATCGAACCGTTCGCTGGACAATCCTTTAAACGGTGGAAACAGAAATTGATGTTCGCTCTTACCACTCTGAAAGTTTCATACATTTTATCTGAATCATTTACTATAGATCCAGCAAATCAAAATGAAGTAACAGATGAAAATAATTGTAAAAATTATATTCTAAACTCTTTATCCAACGAATTATATGATGTGTATGCTTCTTACGCCTCTGCTAAAGATATATGGATTTCTTTAGAAAAGAAATACATATTAGAAGATGCAGGCGCTAAGAAACATGCAATTGCTAATTTCCTTCACTATGAAATGACAGACGATAAATCTGTCACAAATCAGATTCACGACTTTCAAAGTCTAATTCACGAACTATCGACAGAAGGAATTAAGTTGGATGAGGTGTTTCTGTCAGGAGCGTTAATAGAAAAGTTACCGCCCTCCTGGAAAGAATATAAAAATAGAATGAAACATAAGAAGAACGGTGTTTCTTTGGAAACCACTATCGTACACATACGAATAGAGGAGGCCAATAGAATCAGGGACCAAAAAGGAAATAAAAATGAGATAGATTCAAAAGCGAATCTTGTGGAATCAAGTCGAACAAATAATAAGAAAAAGGGAAACTGCTACAACTGTGGAAAGCCTGGGCATCATGTTAAAACCTGCAGGCTTAAGAAAAATAAAGATAAGCCGCAAGCTAATCTTACAGAAACAGGCAATGAGTCTGACATAGTAGTGGCTGTGGTATCAGAAGTCTTCCTTGTAAACAACTTGGAGTGGGTGCTAGATACTGGTGCAACTAGACACGTGTGCAAGGATCGTAGCATGTTTACCTCCTACCAAGTATCAGGAGATGATGAACAGGTGTTCATGGGAAATGCTAGAACGTCTCCAGTTGTAGGGAAAGGGAAAGTACTTCTGAAACTCACTTCTGGAAAGACTCTAATGTTAAATGATGTCCTCCATGTGCCTGACATTAGAAGAAACTTGGTCTCTGGTTCGCTCCTCAATAAGGCTGGTGTCAAATTAGTATTTGATTCAGATAAGCTTGTAATGACTAAAAATGGAACCTTTGTTGGTAAGGGGTACTGTAGCGATGGTTTATTCATTGTAAATGTATCCAATGATAATAAGAAAACATCTAGTTCTGTTTATATCGTTGAACCTTTTTATCTATGGCATAATAGATTAGGTCATGTGAATGTGGCATCTTTAAAGAAAATGAAAAGATTAGGTTTATTACCTAATATATCTAATGAAGAGTTTGAAAAATGTGAAACATGTGTAGAATCAAAATTTATTAGAAAACCTTTTAAACAAATAGAAAGATCATCTGTTCTATTAGAGTTGATACATAGTGATTTAGGTGATTTTAGAAATCACATGTCTAGAGGAGGAAAAAGATATTATATAACTTTTGTAGATGACTACTCTAGGTTCACTAGAGTATATCTATTAAGGAACAAAGATGAAGCTTTAGATGCTTTTTCTAAATACAAAATTGAAGTTGAAAATCAATTAAATATAAAAATTAAAAGACTTAGAACAGATAGAGGAGGTGAATATGAATCTTCTCAATTTAGAGAATTATGTGAAAAGAATGGAATAATTCACGAAACTACAGCTCCTTATACACCAGAACAAAATGGAATAGCAGAACGTAAGAACAGAACTCTAAAAGAAATGATGAATGCCATGTTAAATAGTTCAGGCTTACCCTCAAATATGTGGGGAGAAGCAATTCTGTCTGCTTGTTATATCCTAAACAGGATTCCATCTAAATCTTCTGAACAAACACCATATGAACTTTGGAAGAATCATATTCCTAGTTATAAATATATTAAAGTGTGGGGGTGTCTTGCTAAAGTAGGATTGCCTGAAACTAAGAAAAGAAAATTAGGTCCTAAAACGACCGATTGTGTATTTATAGGGTATGCACAAAACAGTGCGGCCTATAGGTTTCTAGTTTTAAAAACTAAGGATAATATTCTAGATCCCAATACAATTATAGAAGCTAGGGATGCAGAGTTCTTTGAGAACGTATTCCCTATGAAATCTAAATCTATAGGAATAGAAAAAGTTAATGAATCAGATATTGCGTCTACTAGTAAAAATGCTTACGAGAAAGTAGTAGAAGAGATACAACCAAGAAAAAGTATTAGAGTTAGAAAAGAAACTAACCTAGGAGATGGTTTTTTCACATTCTTAGTAGAAGATGATCCTACAACTTATATAGAAGCTATTAACTCTCCAGATGCAACCTTTTGGAAGGAAGCAATAAATGATGAGTTAGAATCTATTATATCAAATAATACTTGGGAACTTGTAGACCTACCACCTGGTAACAAACCAATAGGCTGCAAATGGGTGTTTAGAAAGAAACTAAAACCAGATGGAACTATCGATAAGTTTAAGGCTAGGTTGGTAGCGAAAGGCTTTAAACAAAAGGAAGGAATAGATTATTTTGATACATATTCCCCTGTAACTAGGATTACAACTATTAGAGTCTTAATAGCGATAGCCTCCATATATAAACTAGTGGTACACCAGATGGATGTTAAGACTGCTTTCCTAAATGGAGACTTAGAAGAAGAAATATATATGGAGCAACCTGAGGGTTATAAGATATTAGGTAAAGAAAATAAAGTATGTAGACTAATTAAATCACTATATGGTTTAAAACAGGCTCCTAAACAATGGCATGAAAAATTTGATGGTGTTTTAAAATCAAATGGTTATCATATAAATGATGTAGATAGATGTGTATATAGTAAAATTTCTGAAACTGATTATGTTATCATATGTCTTTATGTTGATGACATGCTTATTTTTGGAACTAATATTAAATTAGTTAATGCAACTAAGAAATTCTTGTCATCTAAGTTTGACATGAAAGACTTAGGAGAGGCAAGTATAATATTGGGTATTGAAGTAACCAGGAAAAATGGTGTTATTATATTATCACAATCTCATTATATTGAGAAGATATTGAGAAAGTTTAACCATTTTGACTGTTTACCTGTCAGTACTCCTTATGATTATAGTGTGACTCTCATGAAGAATACAGAAAATAGTGTGTCTCAATTAGAATATTCCAGAATAATTGGTAGTCTCATGTATCTAACAAACTGCACTAGACCTGACATAGCTTTTGCAGTAGGAAGGTTAAGTAGATATACACATAACCCTGGAAAAGAACATTGGAATGCATTGTCTAGAATTTTGCGATACTTAAAAGGTAATATGACATATGGTTTACATTATAATGGTTATCCTACTGTATTAGAAGGATATAGTGATGCTAACTGGATCAGTGATTCAGATGAGACAAAATCCACTAGTGGATATGTCTTCATTTTGGGTGGAGGAGCAGTCTCTTGGAAGTCCACCAAGCAGACATGTATTGCTCGGTCGACTATGGAATCTGAGTTTATTGCCTTAGAAAAGGCTGGATCAGAAGCTGAATGGCTTAGAAATCTCTTAGCTGATATACCATTGTGGCCAAAGCCTGTATCGGCCGTATCTATTCATTGTGACTGTCAAGCAGCTATAGCGAAAGCAAAAAGTAAAATATATAATGGAAAAAGCAGGCATATTAGACTCAGACACAACATAGTGAAACATATGTTGCGTGATGGAGTCATATCTATTGACTTTGTGAGGTCAGAAAAGAATCTAGCAGATCCTCTGACTAAAGGACTATCCAAAAAGTTAGTCAATGATACATCGAAGGGAATGGGGCTGAGCCTAATATATGAGCTGCCAGTGTCGGTAACCCAACCTATACAAGTGGAGATCCCATGAGATAGGTTCAATGGGTAAACAACAAAACACGAGGTAGACGATTGCACTGAGTTATATGAGCCCCTTCTATGGTGTACAGTGCGAGCAGCAACGCAGAAGGATGAGTTTTTAGAACTCTTAATGGATCCATAGCCATATATTTGGTGGTGTATACAGTTGCTGCATACACTTGATGGAATTCACCTATATGGGTGTGGAGGTGGAGGCCGCTTCCTATGAGAATCTAGGCGAATTCTCTAGAGCACTCATGAAATCCAGGTAATGGTGTATGGCCGAAACGCACCGAACCACAGAATCACTTGCAGAGGAAGAGTTGTGTGAGTGGCATGTACTTGCGATCTACATTAAAAGGACTCAGGTTCAAGACTATGGTGTCACCTGATTCCTGTAGACCTGTCTTGCTTACTCTAATGTCGGTTCAAGTCTATGGTGACACCGGCACCATTGCACAACTATTTCGCTTTAATCCGAAAGCATTTTATTTTAAAACATGTGGGGGATTGTTGTATTTGTTTTAAAATAATATTAAAAATTTAAATTTTCAAATTTCGGTGTTTTCCCTCCACATTTAAATTTTGGTGTTTTTTGAGGTGTTGGTTTTGTCCCACATCGGATTTGACAAGAGAAATTCTCTTGTTTATATGATAGACTTTTTGCCTAGGGCTTGAGCCCCTTTCAGGGGGCATGTGAATTTGGTCCTGTGGGGGGGGTTATGCCAATAGCTCTAATCTATGCCATTAACCACACACGCGCGCGCGCGCGCCGAGCCGAGCCGTGCCGTGCCGAGCCGAGCCGAGCCGAGCCGAGTCCGAGTCCGTGTCCGCGTGCGCGACGCGACGGGACGGGACGGGACGGGACGGGACGGGACGGGCTGGGCTGGGCTGGGCGCGGGTGCGGGTGCGGGTGCGGTGTAAGTGTACTCGCGTAGGTGTGTGTGTGTGTATGGGTACTCGCAGGATTGTATGTGCGAGAGTGTACTCGCACTTGCGTCTTTTCGTTTTTAAACCAGAGAGATGCTTCCCTTCCGGTTGGTCGCCCCTGTTGGGTTTAAACCCAACGGACCTAACCTTTTGTAAAGGGTGCTTATGCACCATTTCGAAGTCTATATAAAGACTTCCGATTCCAGTTTCAACATACGAATACGAAAAATTCTCTGCCTTATAAAACTCTCTCTGATACGGTTTTGTTACTGAGTTCATTGCTGAGTCAACTCAACACTTTCGGATTAAACTGCAAGTGGTTCGAGCCCGTGTACAGTGAGTGCACCGCTGGGACCGGGTCATAGTCGTTGTATCCTGGAGGTCGATTGCTCTGGAAACCTGTTGCACTTGGGACGCTGTCCAAGGGGAGCAAATTCGATTTCAAGCCGAGTGACTCAGTCACGCCTCGACTCAATTCAATAAGTTTTTCTTTCTCTAAATTTATTTTCCTTTTTTGGTTCTCGATTTTTATAGTCTATTTAATTCAACATTTTATCCAACAAATCCATGAGGAATTTATGGCTCCAGCAAAGCATATTCCTTTGAAATGGCACATATGCTAATGTAATAATAATACAATGTGTTTTTTTTTTTTTTAACAAGAAGAATATTAATTTGTCAATCAAAACATACAACATTCACAACTTTCTTAGTGTGTGGAAACTTCAAAGAAATTAAGCAACCTTTTAGCTTATGTGATAAGCCTCACTAATCATTGATTATTTTTATAAGCAAAGGGAATGAGTAAATGCAATTAGTGTTAAAATGTATCATGCATCATCTATCTTTTACGTACACATTCCACACAAATGACAAGTTGGGTTCCGTCAAATGGACGGGACCGGCGTGCAGATTATTGTCCAATCCATAATAAACTATTATTATTTCATAAGCATGTACTAATTAATCATAGTTAGCAAAACGTCGTATGACAAGAAAATAGAAGCACCAGAGCTATTGAGACAAGCAGAAGAACCAAAATCGAAGAATGAAAAGTTTGGATTATATATATATATATATTAACAAATAAGGTGGGCTTGAACAGAGGTTTTATATGATCATTGTATTGGGCATTGTATCATTTGCCACCAATGTGGCCCATATTTTCCGTATCATCCCTGGGCAATACCAGTACGTGTGTGTCTATATATATATATGGGAAATAGTACTCTGAGGTTGAGCTGTGTGGGCACCACTGTGATGTATGTCGGACATCAACACTGTGCATTTGATGGGTCTCCTTTAGATTATAGGTTATGCCAAAAATCAGCCGTATACGGAACTTAGGTAGGCCATACCATCTAAAACTATATAAAGATATGCCTAAAACATATAAAAGCACTTGGTGGGGCCACCTGAGTTTTGGATGCGGTTGAAACTTGGTCTGACACCTTATCTAAGTGGTACACACACAATAAATGGGGTGGATTTGTGAACCACATCTAGGTGGGCCCAATAAATGATTATGAATGTTTTAATGGGAGGGTAATTCCTCTTAACTGTTGTATGTGGTGTGGCCAACCCAACTCATGGATTGAATTGATTTTTAAGTCCGTGGCCCACCATGGAATGGTACATCTGACTAATGGGGTAGATGTTTGATGTACATCACGGTGCGACCTCATGATGGACCAAAGCCAAAAGACGGGCGCCAATTTGGATGGACCAAAGCCAAAAGACGGTTATGATTCCCTAATTTGTCGGGTTTTGGAAATTATATATGGTGGAGCCAGTAGCACCATAATATGGTACAGCAGCGATTCCCTACATAACATGGCACCCTTTAGTGGCAATCAGTACCGTCCATCCAGTTGGGTCTATGATGGATGGACTAACGTTCAAATGGCGTACCAATTGGACGACTAGTTTGGCTGTCAACTATTTAGTATGTTTTCGACCAGTGCTTTGAATGCCATAGTCAGGTAGATAAGATAATGCGGTCAATATAGCTTTTCTCCGCTACTTGTCCACAGCTGGGTCCAGTAGATACGTATCAATTGCTAATTCATGGAATAACAGGTTGGAATGAGCTAGATGGAGAATTGTGTCTTGCACACGTGTGACAGATCAAGGCCGTTCACCGGCTGGCCCCACCCTGAATAAATCCAAAATAGGGCTGATCCACATCAGCTGGGCCACGAGTTTGAAGGGGACTGCTGATCATTGTTTGTAACTTTCTATTTCCTCAAAGAAGTGTGGCCCACCTGTTGGTACTGTGGCTAAGTTATAGTCCTAAAATCAAATTGGTGGAACCATCCCAACCACTGATTTCATTGATACTTGTTTGTTGAAATAGGACCATAGAATACTTTTTAAACGTCCAATTAATGTCCACCAATCCCATAATCACACAATCAAATAAGCACAATATTTTGTTAATTAACGATGCATCTAGGCTAAAACTCATAATTTGTACAGTTTAATTAGAATTTCCTCAATGCCAGGTATGCAATTTATGAGGAATATCTAGAGCGCCTGAGTATCATCCACCATAATTGCCCGAGTATCAAAGTTTTTCTCATCTATGATACCTTCAAAATGGGGTCTAGTAATTTCCGGTTCATCCAATAGATAATTTCCAACCTTTATGTGACATCCAACCCTACTAATAGTTAGTGTAATCATTAGGGATGATCTTGTACAAAAATCAACCACATCCATTCATTAACGATCGATCTCTAGTCTAACACTGTCTAGTTCTCAAGAAAAGTACTAAGCTTGACTCATTAGGGCAAACAGAAGTTGAGAAAGATGCCTCTGGACGCTTGGAAAGTCCGTTGCATACCTAATAAATATTGTTTTCTATGTTGTGGCCTACCTAATAAGTGGATGAGGCTGATTTTTGCACAAGGCGATTCTCATGGTGGGGCCAACCCACTAGAAGGCTTGGATGTTGCACAAACATGATAAGTTGGAAGTTATCTCTAGGTGGATCATAAATATGATGATAGGATCGACTCCATCCTTCTAAAAAAAAGCCAAAGTGCCAGCTAAAACTGACCACAACCATCTCTCACTGTAGAGCAGATAGGAGCATATATGTGAATGGATCTTTGCTGACCATTGAAAATCCATGGGGTGTTTTGTCTCCACCATAGCATATCCTTGATGTGGCACGTATGCTAATGTAATGGTAAGACAATGTTGTTTTCCAGCAAGAAGAGCCTTCTTTATTCGATAAAAACAATCCACATTCACAACTTTCTTAGTATGGAAACTTCAAAGAAAGCAACCTTTTTTTAACCTATGTAATCAGCCTCACTAATCATTGATTATTTTTTATAAGCATAGGGAAAAGCCTTGTTAAAATACATGCAATTATTGTTAAACTCAACGTCATAATCGCAATCGATCTCATCATATATTACACGCAAATGAGTCCATGCAATTAGTATTAAAATCGATATCATCATCCAATATCTCTTATGCATAGATTCTACACAAATGACAATTGTAGGGTTCCGTCGGGTGGACCGGACTGGCAGGTTGCTTGATTCCATACAGCTATTATTATTTCAAAAGCGTCATAGCCGGCAAAACGCCGTATATATGAACCAAAAAGTAATTCTACTAAGATATGATGAAACTAACGGAAGCACCATTAATAATTGAAGAATGAAAAGTTGAGATTAATATGGTTTTTTTTAAAAAACTTTATTTATTTTAAATAATTGAGGTGGGTTTGAACCAAAGTTTTAAACCAATGCATTGGGTATTGTATAGCCGATATTGAATGGCAGGGAGAGTTCAAGGGGTTGGAATTTTCCAGTCTAAAGATCTTTGTTAGTTATTTCTTTCTTTATTTTCTTAGATATCCCATCTTGTTAGCACGTGTCTATGTACACGTGTGGTCAATATGGTCTTAGAAGCACTCACCATTGCAACTTCCTATCTCAAATGCATAGTGTTGGGGGCCTTGCACAAAACCTTAGGATCTAGCCTCTCGAACAAACCAGAATTATGGGATAATAATAGCAATGAAATAAATCAAAGCAACAATCACACACTATACAAGAGATTTTTACGTGGAAAACCCTCCGAGAGGTAAAAACCACGGGACCTTATCCAGATCAACAATCCACTATGAAGTAGAACGTTAAAACTTTCGTCACTCACGTAGGAGCGGATAAACAATAAGAGAATAAAAGAAAACAGAGGGATCTCATCGATCATAAGGACGTAAAAGCGCTGAGACGACGGCTCCCTTTCACAAGCTTCCTCTCTCTCTCTCACCCTTGATAACCCTCTTATGTTTTTCTCATACCTTAGAAAAACCCTAGAGACCCCTTTTTATAGTTTTAGGAAACTCCTTTACGCATCCCATTTGCAAAAGGACTCAGATCCGAAAAATCGCTCAAAATCGCGAAACAAATCTGTGTAGCTTCGACTAGTCGTACCTCTCCTACGACTGGTCCTAGACCACCTATGACTGGTCGTAGCTCTCCTTCGACCAGTCGTAGACCTCGGAGGAAAAACAACACAAACTCGTTGGATTTTGAGTCGTGCTAGGGCTCGAATCTATGACCGGTCGAAGACCTCCTATGACCGGTAGAGCAACGCGGTGAATTACTTCGATTTTTCACCCGTTGCTCCATCTCTCATCTGATCTGAGGAGGAAAATCCCATCAAATCTCCCCATTTCCTACTTAGGAGGAATTCACCTTCTTCGAGCCAGCCTGGTTTCTACAAACCTCAAACTTGCCCTTGAGCAAAGCCTTGGTCATCATGTCTGACCCATTATCGTCCGTGTGGACTTTCTCAAGCTGTAACACCTTCTGTTCCAAAGTATCCCTGATCCAGTGATACCGAATCTTTATGTGCTTCGACTTGAAATGCTAACTTGGGTTTTTGCTCAAGTGTATAGCACTCTAACTACCGCAATAGACCACGTGCTCCTCCTGCTTCAGGCTAAGTTCCTATAGGAACGTCTTCATTCAAAGCATCTCTTTACATGCCTCTGTGACAGCAATGTACTCGACCTCTGTCGTCGACAATGTTACGACCTTCTGTAGATTGCTCTGCCAAGAAACCGCTCCCCCTGCAAACGTAAACATGAACCCCGATGTAGACTTCCTGGAGTTTATGTCGCCTGCCATATCTGCATCTGTGTAGCCCTCTAACACAGGTTTACCGTCACCATAGCATAGGCTCAACCTAGATGAGCCTCTTAAATACCGCAGTATGTACTTCACCGCTGCCCAATGTTCTTTGCCAGGATTGGCAAGATACCAGCTCACAACACCAACCACATATGCTATGTCTGGGTGTGTACACACCATAGCATACATCAAACTTCCTACAGCTGACGCTTAGGATATCTTCTGCATCTCTTCCACCTCTGCCTTTATCTTGGGACACTGCCTGTTGCTCAATCTGAAGTGACCATCCAGTGGAGTACTGACCGGCTTCGCTGCATTCATATTGAACCGCTATAGGACTTTCTCAATATACCGCTCTTATGATAGCCAAAGCTTTCTGTTGCTTCTGTCACGGGTTATCTCCATTCCTAAGATCTGTTTAGCTGAGGCCAAGTCTTTCATCGCAAATGACTTGCCCAACTCCTGTTTTAGCCCGTCGATCTTCTTGATGTCCTTTCCCATGATGAGCATGTCATCAACATATAACAGTAGAACTATGAAATCACCATCTGAGAACTTGCGCTTGAACATACAGTGGTCAGACTCCGTTCTGTCATACCCATGCTGTAACATGAACGAATCGAACTTCTTGTACCATTGTCGTGGAGCTTATTTCAGGCCATACAAGCATTTCCTCAGCCTACACACCATATGCTCTTTCCCCTTGACTTCGAACCCCTTTGGTTGGTGCATGTAGATCTCTTCTTCCAGGTCACCATGGAGAAAAGCAGTTTTAACATCCAACTGCTCTATCTCCAGATCCATGCTAGCTGCCAACCCAAGCAACACCCATATGTATATCATCTTCACTACTGGTGAGAATATCTCTTCGAAGTCTATGCCTTTCCTCTGACCGAACCCTTTTACCACAAGTCTGGCCTTAAACCTCGTCTGTGAATTCTTCTGCTCAACCTTCTTTCTGAACACCCACTTGTTGCTCAGATCTTTCTTGCCCTTAGGCAGTTTCACTATATCATAGGTGTGGTTCTTATATAAGGATTTCATCTCTTCTTACATAGCTTTCAACAACTCCTCCTTATGTTTATCGGCTAGGGCCTCAGAATAATCTTCTGCCTCTCCCCCATCAGACAACATAATGTACTCATGTGGCGAGTACCTCTTAGACGGTTGTCTGTCCCTAGATGACCTCCTCACTTATAGCTCAACAGGTGGATCAAGTGAGGGTTGCTCCCCGGGTCCATCTTCTGTAGGAACCCCCTCGTCCTCTACACCTCGCTGTACTCTCCCATCATTAAGCACCACGGGAGGAATAACTGGATCCATGTCCTCTAGCTCACCTGAACTAGGCTGATTCTTCTCTGGCTTACTAATGTCTTCAATACACTGATCTTCAAAGAAAATCACATCTCTGCTCCTGACGAGCTTCTTCTCGGTCAGATCTCACAATCTGTACCCGAACTTTTTATCACCGTACCCTAAGAACACACACTGCTTGATCTTCATATCGAGCTTGGACCTCTCATCCTTCGGTACGTGAACGGATGCCCTACATCTAAACACCCTGAGATGACTGTATTATGGATCTTGTCCAGTCCACACCTTCTCAGGTACTTCTCCATTCAATGGGGTTGATGGAGACCTGTTTATCAGATATACCGTCGTGTGCATTGATTCTCCCCAGAACGTCTTGGGCAACTTCGCATGGGATATCATGCATCTGATTCTCTCAACAATGGTACGATTCATTCGCTCAGCTATACCATTATGCTGAGGGGTCTTAGGAACCATCTGTCCATGCTGTATACCCAGGGACTTGCACTACTTATGAAAGTCACAGATGTATTCACCACCATTATCAGTGCGGATGCACTTCAATAATCTACCTGTCTCTCTCTCGACCATAGCATGAAACAACTTAAAAACACCAAAGACCTCGTCCTTGGATTTCAAAGTATAAGCCCAAACCCTCCTAGATGCATCATTTATAAAAGTAACAAAATATAATGCCCCACTTAAGGTTTTTGTCCTCATAGGACCATACACATCAGAATAAACCAAATATAATGCATGCACTTTATTAACATGAGAAGCAGATTTAATGAATGAAACTTTATGTTATTTCCCTGATAAACAATCAAGACAAGTTTTGAGAGGTGTACCTGTCACGTCTGGAAGGAGCCTCTTCCTTGCTAGTAGCTGAAGCCCTTTTTCACTCATGTGGCTTAGACGCCTGTGCCACATGTCTATAGCTGAATCTTCCACTGCTTTCAACCCACCCTTGCATACACTGACACTTGCCTTGTACAGGGTGTAACACTTCTTTCCTCTGGCTGCGATCAACGAACCCTTGATGAGCTTCCAGCGCCCACCAGTAAACCGGCTTTCATAGCCATCATCATCCAACCTTCCCGTCGACATCAAGTTGAGGTGAAGGTCTGGGATATGCCTCACATCCCTGAGAACCAATGTGCAGCCCATATCGGTCTTCATACAAATATTACTGACCCTTACGATCTTCGATATGCCAGAATTTTCCATCTTCACGGTTCCATAGTCACCTGACTTGTAACTTGTGAAGAAGTCCTTGCGTGGATTAGCGTGAAAAGAAGCTCCTGAGTCAATCACCCATTCGGTGTCCTGACTAGTAGCCGTGAGACAAACATCATGATCTATGGAAAGAATAATAATGACGTCGTCATCTGAAGCGACCGCAGTAGAATCTGATTCATCTTCCTTCTCTTTTCCTTTTCCTTTATTGTCGTTCTTAGCCTTACGACATTCATGCTTATAGTGACCCTTCTTACCACAATTTCAGCATTCAACATCTTTTCTTTTACTCAACTTGCCTCTTGATTTATCTCGGGCCTTCCCGCCCTTCCTGTTCTTTCCTCTCCCCCGTTCCTATGTCACAACTGCCTCTTGCTGAGTAGACCCCTCTTCATTGAAGAGACAGCTAGTAACCTGTTCCATGGATATCTTTCTGTCTGGCGCAGAGTTACTTAGAGACACCACTAATGGCTCCCAATTGTCAGGCAACGAACAAAACAATAGTAAAGCCTGCAATTCATCATCCAGGACTATCTTCATAGAAGAGAGTTGGTTCACTATATTGCTGACCTCATTCATGTGCTCGGCTACAGAACCACCATCCTTGAACTTGAGATTAACAAGTCGTCTTATCAGAAAATTTTTATTACCGGCTGTCTTCCTCTCATACAGCCCTTATAGTTTCAGCCATAGGCTAGCGGCTGAGGTTTCTGTAGACACATGGTGGAATACAGAATCATCCAGTCATTGTCTAATAAACCCTACCGCCTTCCGGTCCAACTTCTTCCAATCATCATTAGACATATCCTTGAATTTTGCTGATATGCCTAAAATTGGAGAATATAAATCCTTACAATAAAACAAGTCCTCCATCTTAGCCTTCCATATGGTCCAGTTAGAACCATTGAGGCTGATCATCCTTGATGAGCCACCTTCCATAATTCCAAACCGATCTTACCCGTTCAATGAACTTAGCACTCTGATACCACTTTATTGGGGGCCGTGCATAAAACCTTAGGATCTAGCCTCCTAAACAAACCAGAATTATGGGATAATAATAGCAATGAAATAAATCAAAGTAACAATCATACACCACACAAGAGATTTTTACGTGGAAAATCCTTAGAGAGGTAAAAACCACGGGACCTCATCCAGATTAACAATCCACTATGAAATAGAACGTTACAACCTTCGTCACTCACGCAGGAGCGGATAAACAATAAGAGAATAAAAGAAAACAGAGGGATCTCACCAATCACGAGGACGTAGAAGCACTGAGACGACCGCTCCCTTTCACAAGCTTCCTCTCTCTATTCTCTCTCTCTCTCACCCTTGATAACCCTCTTATGTTTTTCTCTTACCCTAGAAAAACCCTAGAGATCCCTTTTTATAGTTTTAAAAAACTCTTTTTCGCATCCCAGTTGCGAAATGACTCAGATCCGCAAAATCGCGAAATGAATCTATGTAGCTTCGACCAGTCGTAGCTTCGACCGGTCGTAGCTCTCCTTCGACCAGTCGTAGACCTCGGACGAAAAACATCACAAACTCGCTGGACTTTGAGTCGTGCTAGGGCTTGAACCTACGACTGGTCGAGCGCCTCCCACGACCGGTCGAAGACCTCCTACGACCTATTGAGCAACGCGGTGAATTACTCCGATTTTTCACCCGTTGCTCTATCTCTCCTCTGATCTGAGGAGAAAAATCTCATCACATAGGACAAGATAAGCATCTAGCTTGGCATCATGGGGCCAAATTTTGGGGATATAAGAATGTTTTCTTCAGCTATGAAATGGGAAAACTCCAAGCGTTGGTGGATATAAATATATGTAGCAACTAATGGAAGAAAAAAAGCAGAGGAAATAAAAGGAAAAAAAATAGCAGTTTTTTTTTTGTTTTTTTTGTTTTAAGATATCTAAATTGGGCTTGCAATTCATGAGCTAATGACGTCTCACTTGTCATTGTGGTGACTGGGTAAGTGCTATCATCATGCATTTTTTATGCTTGATTTGATCTAATTAGATCCATTTACTCAGACGATGTAATGTGGCAGCAAAATCTCAATAAGAGACAAACATAAAATCCCTTTAGCCGCCTTGACAACCAAGTGTGATCAGAATCCAAAAAGTAATGGGGAGCCTAGAAATAGTAAGCCTAGCTATACAGCTATAAGACACATGCGATCTATGAAGCGCCTCATAAAGAAGTACAACCCCCTTCTGGTGGCTGTCTTGGAGCCTATGATTGGGGAAGATAGGAGAGTGGGTATTGGGCTCTCGCTCAGTTTCCATGCCTCCTTCTTGAACGCTACATAGGGTGGCAAGATTTGGGTCTTCCACTAAGACCTGATCTCCCTTTCTGTGCTTTTTTCTTCTAAACAAGCTACTTTTTTTGTAGCCTCCATTCCTTTCTTGTAGAGGCCAGTCTATCTCATGATGGTCTATGCCAGTTGCAACAGAATCCAAAGAAGGTCTCTATGGAACTCCCTAGCTGTCTATTCTTCCATGATCCAGGGGCCTTAGGCAGTGGGTGGGGACTTTAATGCTACAACCCAGACGTTAGAGAGAAGGAGTTGTTGCTCAGTGGACAGGGCTAGTGTCAGTGAGTTCTCCGATGCGATAAATGTGCCAGGGCTGATTGATGTAAGTTTTACGGGAAACCGCTTACCTGGTGCAACAATCAAGGCGGTTTGGCCAGAGTTTGGGCTAGATTGGATAGAGTTCTCATCAATTCTGAGTGGTCCCTTTCCTTCCCCCTTTTCCAAGTGCTTCATCTCCCAAGAGTAAATTTGGACCATGCGCCGCTTCTACTTCAATTCCCAACTCAAAATTCTTCCAGCCCCAAGTTGTTCCGTTTCGAAAGTATGTGGCTTCTCCATGAGACTTTCCAGCAGGCGGTGAAGGAAGCTTGGAAGGCTGAGAACTTTGAGCATCTAATCTAATTAATATCCTCCTTAAGCTCAAAAATGTTAAGAAGGCGCTCAAAATTTGGAATAAGGAAATCTTTGGGGACCTTTCAGCTCAGATAGCTCTCATGGAAAAATTGTTAGTAACCATGGAAGAGAGGATGCTAGCTGGCCATACCAATGCAACTGTGAACAACTCCTTGTAGATGGAATTTACGAAAATATCCTCAAAGATTCAACAGCTGAAACTTATGGAAGAGACTTTTTGGAAGCAAAAGTCTAGAGTCAACCGGTTGGATGGACAAAAATACCAGATTCTTTCACGCGGCGGCCACGGAAAGGTAGAGAAAGGCTCATATTAGCAGTATCACTCTCACATCTGGGGAACAATAACTGATACGGAGCAACTCAAAATCGCTGCGGTGGAGCATTTCAAACTTCAATTTTCGGTAGTCCCTTGCTTTGATCAGTCCAATCTGCTAGATTATATCCCGCCCCTGATCACTCAGCAGATTAATGCCTCCCTGATGGCTGATCCGACCATGCTTGAGGTCCACCAAGCAGTCCTCTCCATTCCAAAGGAGGGTGTAGCTGGACTAGACGGTTTCTCAGGTTCTTTCTTCACGGGCTGCTGGAATATCATCGCCGAAGACATGCTTAAAGCAGTAACTTTCATCCTCCATGGTGGAGACATCCCGAGAGCAGTGAACGCCTCTTTAATATGCCTAATTCCAAAGTCTCCTGCACCTAGGAGCTGAAAGTGCACCTACAAGTGCCCTGGTTTATCAATTACGGCGTAAGTTGAGTCAGTCGAACAACAGCACCTAACAGGAAGATCAATTCAAGTGTCTGCCTCAACTGAATGTGTGGAAGCTCACCACAGGTAAATCATAGCCTCACATCCCTTGTCCCAATACACCAGGTGATTAAAACCCTTAAAACTAAGTAGAATACCTTAGGGTTTTAGTGTAAGAAAACTTTTTACCAAACAGAAAAATCTTCAAGTTTTTCTTACCCTGTCGATTATATCGATTCACCTTTCGATATGATCGACCTTCTCTGTCGATGTCATCAGCATTTTAATCGATACAATCAAGTGAGGACAAAAAGCGTCCACCAATCAAACATTCATCTGGACGATTTATCGATACATCGGAATCTCAATCGATATCATCGATATTCAAATATCGATCCCATCGAAAGTGGATCGATAATATCGACAGACAGTTTTTTGGCACTCCTGTTTTTCTAAAGAAAACTATTATAAGTTTCGATATATAGATGACTGTTCGATTCAATCTGAACTCAAACATCGATGATATCGGAAGTCATTCAATCATATCGATAGTGGGCGCATGTTTCCTCCAACATAAATTTCAGGGTATTTTAAACATTGATCGGGGGTCATTCGAGGAAATCGATATTTTAATGTCGATATCATCGAGTCTGGCATAAACTGACTAGCGTGCTTATAGGTAAATCTATATGATTTATCGATCCTATCGACAAGGTCTCAATATCATCGACATTCAAATTCTGATGACATCGGCTGTTCTCTGATCATATCTTCAGAACCTGAAATTCTTCAAGGCTTGTCTCTCTTGTTTTCACTTGTCGATAAATCGATCCATCTATCGATGGAATCGGAGTTCGAAATCCGATAACATCGATGTGTGTCTCGATCCTATCGACCAGCTGGCAAAAGGTTTCTAAAGCGAATGACATGAAGTTTGTGCCATTGAGTGGATCATCGATACAATCGAGAGTATACGCTCAATCATATCAACTCTTGCTCGATGATATCGAACTTTGTCATAAATATGACCGTTTTATATCCGTTGAAACCTTTTGTCTATTTAAAGAGAGGCTTGTCTTTATTGCTGGTAGAGAAAGAAGAGAGTGCTTCTGAATGTTTTAAACTTCATATCATTTATCTTAAGCCCTTTCTCTCAGGGAGTTCATCCTCCAATCCACCCTCATCATTGATATTCAATTGAGTGGATTGGGGAATGAACTTCCGCATTAAAGGATCCTCCAGCTACTACCTTAATGGCAAATCATTAAGCTGGGATGCCTTGAATGCACAGATGATTGGAACCACTCTATCTTCCTAATAGAAAAATCTTTAGAGAGTGGAATTCCATCATAACCTTGACCTGACCTGAAGCCCAGTATTGGTACTCTTTTGTGTTGCGGATCAAGGGAGCTGAAGTCTCTTCATCAACAAGAAGGAGATCTTCATCACTGCGCTAAAAGGGACTCATCAACTTATCTGTAAGTACTTAGAGTCCAGAGGACACTTGTGATCATTCCTTTCTAAGATTGGGTCGTAGGTGTTGCTCACCCTTTGAAGTCTTCAAAGGAGGCCTCCGATGGGAGTGTACGTATGGGTGCATTGTGTGGACCCTTGCTCTATGTGGGCATAAACATTTGGTTACGAGTGAACCAGTAAAACTCTGGGTTATGAGGTGAACCGTGTAAAAGGAAAATAGCTCAGCCAAATTCATTGGACAAGGAACAATAGCAGTACCAGGTCTTCAAAAAATTAAAGATGTTCTCAGTGTAAAAGGTTTGGAACATAATCTCCTCAGTATCTCCCAAATCTGTGACAAGGAACATCCGGTCACCTTCTCAAAAGATGTGTGTAGAATTGTATATCATACAGGAAAATCTCTCATAAAAGGTTTACGCACTAGTGATAACTGTTATATCATTGAGAGTACCAATGAAAATGGGTTGTCCACAAAGTGTAATATGGCTGTAAAGAATGAATCAAAGTTATGACATCAAAGGTTGGGACATGTTCATTACCGGAATTTAGCTAAACTTAGCTCAAAAAACTTGGTTAGAGGTCTTTCCAAAATTAAAAAAGAAAAAAAAGTAGTATGTGTGGAATGTCTAAAAGGAAAACACATAAGAGTTGGACATAAAAAGACAACCACCATAATAACAACAAAGCCCTTAGATTTGCTGCATATGGATCTGGTAGGTCCTACTAAAATGGAAAGTCATGGCAAGAAAAGATACTTTTTGGTGGTAGTAGATAACTATACTAGATTTACTTGGGTTGCATTTCTTCGAGAAAAATCTGATGCCTTTGAAAAATCTGTAGTCTTGGCAAAACGAATTCAAAATGAGAAAGGATATGACATAAAACGCATCAGAAGTGATCATAGTGGTGAATCCAAAAATCATGAATTTGAAAAATATTACAATGATAAAGGAATTCGTCATGAATTTTCAGCCCCAAAAACTCCACAGTAAAATGGAGTTGTTGAGAGGAAAAATCGAGTATTACAGGAAATGGGGTCGGTTATGTTAAATGAAAAAGATATGGCAAAGAGTTTTTGGGCAGAAGTTGTTAATACCGCCTACTACATCATAAACAGAGTATATCTTAGAGTAGGTCTGAATAAAACTCCATATGAACTATGGTATGGGAAGCTACCAAATGTGAAATACTTTCTGGTCTTTGGTAGTAAATGCAACATTTTGAGGGATAGGGATCACCTAGGAAAGTTTAAATCTAAAAGTGATGAAGGCATTTTTCTAGGGTACACCATGAATAGTTGTGCTTATAGAGTATACAACTTAAGAACTCTTACTATTCAAGAATCTGTGAATGTGGTAATTAATGATCATCCTCAAGATGTGAATTCCCCTGCAAATGAGATAGAAGATGATGTAGATTCATGCATACTCGAAAAATCAGATGACAAATCTCCATTATTAAATGAACCCCAGCAGTCATCTAACATACCCGTTATTAAGAATCACCCTCGAGAGCAGATTATTGGAGACCCTAATGATGGTGTAAGAACTAGACGGTAGATAGACAATGTTTATAGTCATTTCTATTTTACCTCAAAGATTGAACCTAAGAATATTGTTGAAGCTCTTCAAGATGAATACTGGATAAATGCCATGCAAGAAGAACTTCAACAATTCCAGAGAAATGATATGTGGAAACTGGTTCTTAGACCAACGATACTAATGTCATTGGAACAAAATGGGTCTTCAAAAATAAATCTGACGAATCAGGGAATGTAATTAGAAATAAAGCAAGATTGGTTGCTCAGGGATACTCACAGATTGAAGGAATTAATTTTGATGAAACATTTGCCCCTGTCGCACGTCTAGAGTCCATTAGAATTCTTATGTCCATTGCATGCGCACTAAAATTCAAATTATTTCAAATGGATGTTAAGAGTGCTTTTCTTAATGGAGACCTTGCTGAAGAAGTATATGTAGAACAACTAAAAGGATTTTCAGATCCTAAGCATCCCCATCATGTTTATCGTTTGGACAAAGCTCTGTATGGTCTCAAACAAGCACCACGTGCTTGGTATGAACGATTAACGAAGTTTCTTTTAGTCCATGAATTCTGCAGAGGAAGAGTAGACAAGACACTGTTCACCTAGAGAACAAAAAACTCATTGCTTATTACGCAAATTTATGTGGATGACATTGTGTTTGGATCAACATGCGGAGATGAGGCATCCAAATTCGCCAACCTAATGAAATCAGAATTTGAAATGAGCATGGTTGGCGAATTAAACTTCTTCTTAGGGTTACAGGTCAAGCAACTGGATGATGGAATCTTCATAAATCAAACCAAGTATGCAAAGGACTTAGTGAAAAGATTTGGGTTTGAGTCCAGTCGCACTTATCACATGCCTATGAGTACTACTCTAAAAATTTCAAAAGATACTAACGACAAAAGTGTGGACCAACATCTCTATCGAAGCATGATCGGATGCCTACTATATCTCATTGCCATTCGTCCAAATATATCCTTTAGCGTTAGTGTGTGTGCTCGTTATCAGGCGGATCCTAAGGAATCTCACCTAACAGCGGTTAAAAGGATTATCAAGTATGTTGCAGGAACTACCACCTTTAGATTATGGTATCCATATGAAACATCCACCATTATTGTAGGGTTTTCAGATGCTGATTGGGCTGAAAATTTGGATGATCGAAAATCAACAAGTGATGGATGCTTTTATATTGAAAATTATTTAGTTTCCTAGAAAAGAAAAAAATAAAACTCAATCTCATTATCCACTATTGAGGCTGAATATATAGCCGCAGGAAGCTGTTGTGCTCAACTCCTTTGGATGAAACAGATATTATTTGACTATGGGATTGCACAACCCACAATGAGTCTCTTCTGTGACAATACCAGTGCTATAAACATCTCGAAGAATCTAGTTCAGTACTCTCGGACCAAGCATATTGACATTCGTCATCATTTTATCTGAGAACTAGTCGAAGAAAAGACCATTGTGTTGGATTATGTGAATACTGAAAAATAGCTTGCTGATATTCTTACAAAGCCTCTTGACACGAATAGGTTCTGTGACCTCCAAAAGTCAATTGGCGTTTGTTCGCATTAATAATATCTTTGGAACTATGGCACACACTGGAAAATCTTAAGGTCTGAGATATTCATGGTCATGCTAATGATGAACAAATGTCAAAATTCTTATAGCCTCGATTATATTTGCGCAGTTTCAATTTTATAATCGATTCCATTGAGATGGTACATCGATGCAATCGACGGTTCCTTGAACTGCATTCAATCGGATTGCTGTTTTCCAACAACCGTCAGCACAACTTTTGGTGAAAGTTATGACGATGTTATCGATAACTGATCGATATGATCGATAAGTCTGTTATATAAGGAGAAGGGCTCACTCGAACTCATATCTTTTTCTTCTCTAAATACCTCTTCCAGTTCCTATCAGCATCTCACCTCTTCAAAACATGATCAAAGGGAAAGGTAAGGCTTACTTTCAATCTTTAGAGGAGACAAGCATGCAATCAAATTCCAGTAGGTATCAACCTACTCCAAAGGAAGGTGGTCCGTCTGTCATCACTGAATGATTAGTGCTCAATAGTGCCATTGAGCCTTTTGGAGTTGACCTCCTTATAGAAGTAATCGGTTGGCAAAATATTTTACATCTTGGAGGATCGTACCAACTGGGTGTGATCCATGAATTCTTTAAACATTTCCATGTCATTTGTGAAGATTCCCCCAGCATTCGAATTGTTCGTGCACATTACTCAAAGCTTATCACTCTAGTCACTTTGGAAAAAATCCTCAATATGGAGGTCACTAGAATTCCGGTAACCAACCGAAATCTCAATGGGTTGGGGGTATGGGGAGAAATAACCCGTGCATTATGCCAAGGGACTACAGTTCTGTGAAATGATGAAAATTTGTTGCATATCAACCATCTTGGACCCACCTTCAAAATTCTTCACAGCATTTTTTGGTCAAATGTGTATCCCTTCGATGTCAATGGTGATCATCTTTCTCCATCTGTGATCAATGTACTCTATGATGTATATCAAGAGAATCAAGTGTGCCTTCCAACTCTCCTCCTTAAGCAAACCATTTGTGTAATCCAAGGATATCATGGGGAGACACTGCCCTTTCCCGTGCTCATATGAAAACTCGCACATCATGCAGGGCTTCCTGCTACATCTGATGAAGTGCATCCTGAAGCATGGTTTGACTGTGATGCAACACTGGCGGCACAACGATTTTGTCCTTCCTTGTCTCCCTCCAGGCATAGTCCTTCTATACCAAGGGTCGTTCAACTTGCTCCACCAACAATGCGGCCTACACATGGTGGATCAAATCGCACGCCATTGGTCAGCCCTGAGTCGATTACAAATCGCCCAGCTCATCACCTCGAACGTCACCTACTCAATGGGATGGTCAATATAGAGGACCGTCTGAACAATTGTGAAAGACATCTCACTATAATTGAAGAGAAACTCGATGTCCCCCAGGAAACTACTCAGTAAATGGTAGACTTGTTCACGGATGGTCTTCCTCGACAACATTAAGCATCAGTTCCGTTGTCCTTTGAATATTCAATGCATCTACTGTTGTGTTATGTATTTTACTTTGGACAAATTCTTCTGCGGTCGGCTGATATGTATTTTGTTATACTGGTTGATATGGCTGAATTTCATTCCTATTTTATTGCCATTCTTGTTGCTTATACAATGACTGTGCTGATTGCCTCCTCTATTTTTCTCCCTGCCCTCATGATGTATGCTTTTCAGTATTTTCATTTATATACATCTATCTCTACTTGTTCCCTCATCTGCATTTCAACTTCAGTCAATATCACTTGCTATATCTTTGTCAATGACTGACAAAAAGGGGGAGAAAACTTACAAACACCCCTGTGAAAAATTGGATATTTGTGCTCATATATGTTGCAGGTGTTAGGGGGAGCAGCCGCAACAAGAAAGGGGGAGTTTTAAAGTTAGGGGGAGCAATTACTGGTTGTGTACATGGGTAATTAGAATTTGTAAAATTGTGTTAATGCATATACACACAATTTAGGATGTATCTGTCTAGATATTTTTCTATGATGTTTTGGGTATTTTGTCACGTAATTGACAAAGGGAGAGATTGAAAGTGCACCTACAAGTGCCCTGGTTGGTCAATTACAGTGTAAGTTGAGTCAGTCGGATAACAGCGCCTAACAGGAAGATTAATTCAAGTGTCTGCCTCAACTGGATATGTGGAAGCTCACCACAGGTAAATCATAGCCTCACATCCCATGTTCCAAAACATCAGGTGATTAAAACCCTTAAAACTAAGTAGAACACCTTAGGGTTTTAGTGTAAGAAAACTTTTTACCAAATAGGAAAATCTTCAAGTTTTTCTTACCCTATCCATTATATCGATTCACCTTTCGATATGATCGACCTGCTTTGTCGATGTCCTCAATATCTCAATCGATACAATCGAGTGAGGAAAAAAAGCGTCCAGCAATCAAACATTCATCTGGACGATTTATCGATATATCGAAATCTCAATCGATATCATCGATATTCAAATATCGATTCCATCGAAAGTGTATTGATAATATCGACAAACAGTTTTCCGGCGCCCCTATTTTTCTAAAGAAAACAACTATAAGCTTCGATATATCAATGACTGTCCGATTCAATCTAAACTCAAATATCGATCATATCGAAAGTCATTCGATCATATCGATAGTGGGCGCATGTTTTCTCCAGCATAAATTTCAGGGTGTTTTAAACATTGATCGGAAGCCATTCAAGGAAATCGATATTCTAATGTCGATATCATCGAGTCCTGGTCGATTGAATCGAGTCTGGCACAAACTGACCAGCGTGCTTATAGGTAAATCTATATGAATTATCGATCATATCGACAAGGTCTCAATATCATCGACATTCAAATTGTGATGACATCGGCTGTTCCCCGATCATATCTTCAGAACCTGAAATTCTTCAAGGCTTATCTCTCTTTCTTTCACCTGTCGATAGATCGATCCATCTATTGATGGAATCGGAGTTCGAAATCCGATAACATTAATGTGTGTCTCGATCCCATCGACCAGCCGGTAAAAGGTTTCAAAAGCGAATGACATGAAGTTTGTGCCGTTGAGTGGATCATCGATACAATCGAGAGTATACGCTCGATCATATCGACTCTTGCTCGATGATATCGAACTTTGTCATAAATATAACCTTTTATATCCGTTGAAACCTTGTGTCTATTTAAAAAGAAGCTTGTCTTTATTGTTGGTAGAGAAAGAAGAAAGTGCTTTTGAGTATTTTAAACTTCATATCATTTATCTTAAGCCCTTTCTCTCAGGGAGTTCATCCTCCAATCCACCCTCATCATTGATAGTCAATAGAGCGGATTGGGGAATGAACTTCCTCATTCAAGGATCCTCCAGCTACTACCTTAATGACAAATCATTAAGCTGGGATGCCTTGAATGCATAGATGATTGGAACCACTCTATCTTCCTAATAGAAAAATCTTTAGAGAGTGGAATTCCATCATAACCTTGACCCGACCTGAAGCCCAGTATTGGTACATCTTTTGTGTTGCGGATCAAGTGAGCTAAAGACTCTTTATCAATAAGAAGGAGATCTTCATCACTGCGCTAAAAGGGACTCATCAACTTATCTGTTAGTACTTAGAGTCCAGAGGACACTCGTGATCATTCCTTTATAGGATTGGGTCGTAGGTGTTGCTCACCCTTTGAAGTCCTCAACAGAGGCCTCCGGCGGGAGTGTACGTATGGGTGCGTTGTATGGACCCTTGCTGTGTGTGGTCATAAACATCTGGTTACAAGTGAACTAGTAAAACTCTGGGTTATGAGGTGAACTGTGTAAAACCTCTGTTAGGGTCTTAGGGTAAGATCCTTGGCCAGTGTGCCTAAACCGGGTGCTATGTGTTGACCCTTGCTCGTGAGAGCATAAACAGTCAGCCTCTGTGTAGGTTGTAAAGGTTGAAGGTGAACCTGATTTAAAACCTTAGGTTTGAGGTAAACCATGAAAAACCTCGTTAGTGAAATTCGGTACACTCAAGGGTTGAATGTGGCAGCCGAGAGTGGAGTAGACAAGTAGTCGAACTACTATAAAAATGACTGTGTCTGTGATTGATTCTTGTGCTTGAACATTTGTGTGATTATGTTAATTGCATTCATATCTGCTCACACTTCACACACAGAGTCACATCCATCATAGACTATAACTACCTCATGCTTATCAAATTAAATAGTTTTGTGATTGGATCCTCTACTGGGCTTGGAAGCAAGTAGAGTTACATTTGAGTAATCCTGAAAATTGCATACCTATTAGGATTAGAGTGATAGGATTTTTAATATAACTTATAAATCTTTAAAAAGTCCTATTCACTCCCCTCTAGGACATATTGGCATATTCCTGCTTCAACTTAAGCGGTCTTCACCGCTATTTTAGGAGCTTCTTGGACTTCCGGCCGATAAGCCTTTGTAATTGTTTCTATAAAAGCATTGCCAAAGTATAATTGCTTTGCGGCTAAATGCGATCTTGCCTTTGCTTATCTCTCCAGAGCAGGGAGCCTTCATCCAAGGCCATCCCATTTTCGAAAACATTACTCTGGCCCAGGAACTTTTCAGAGAGATTAGTAGGAAAACCAGAGGAGGGAACATGGTGCTCAAGGTTGACATGGAGAAAGCGTATGACAGGGTAGACTGGAGATTTCTGAAAACTGTCCTGACTCGTTTTGGGTTCAGTCCGAGGTGGATTAATGTGGTGGAGAACTGCTAGGCCACGGTGTGGTTCTTGGTTCTTCTAAATGGGGAAAGCGCAGGATTTTTTAATTTGTCAAGGGGCCTTTAACAGGGAGACCCTCTTTCCCCCTCCCTTTTCGTCATTGGTGCAGAAGTGCTCAGCCGTGGGCTAACCTGGCTCCAGTCCCAAGATCAAGTCCTCCCGTTCAAGCTGGGAAGAGGATGTTTGCCTAAATCTCATCTTCTCTACACCGACGATACTCTTCTATTCCTCAATGGCAGCATTTCCTCCATCATAGCAACAAAGAAATTCCTTGATGATTACCAGGAAACATCGGGTCAGTCCATCAATCTCAGGAAGTCCTCATTTATATGCTCTAAATCCACATCCCTGGCGAGAACCAGATTGCTTGAGAGAACTTTAAATATTTCTAAGACTGAGGCTCCATTAACTTATCTAGGGGTGCCGCTTACGTCAAGCAGGCTAAAATGCTCTGATTTCCAACCTCTTCTTGATAAAGTGAAAGGGTGTATTTCGGGTTGGTAGGCGCATTTCCTCTCTCAGGCGGGGTGAATGGTACTTATCAAGCACGTTCTTGGCAGCATTCCAGTCCACTCTCTTATTGCGGTTCACCTCCCCTCGCAAGTTCTAGCCACCCTAGAAAGCTGTTTTGCCAAGTTCCTTTGGGGATGGGTTGATGGGAAGAACAAGCTTCATTGGAGAAGCTAAAAGTTTGTTTCCCTCCCCAAGGAAGAAGGTGGCTTGGGGATTAGAAAACTGGCTTATATCATGAATGCTTTCAGGCTTAAGATGGCATGGGATGTCAGGTATAAAGAGAACCAGAGTCTTTAGTGTAGACTGCTTTTGTCCAAATACAAACACTTCCTCTCCCTGCCTCATCAGCTCGCCCCCCCAGCCAATGCTACGCCAATTTGGCGCAGGATTCTGAAACGTATTCAGCCTCGCAGCTCCAAATTGGATTTGGCGAAAGCAACCTCTGGAGTACAAATTGGACGGGGCTTGGACCTCTTGTCCATATTGGAGGCGTGCGGATCCCCATGCACTTGAGATGTATGAAGTTAAATCAAATGCTAGGCCAAGCCGATCCCCTCCTGTAAAGACCCCATCCATTTCGTACCATTTTCCATGCATATGTGCATGATGATCGATGCCCTTAGTTAGACTTGGATTGGCCGTTCATAGTACATACCTGACTGACCGGAATCCCAAGACCTCGAAACCTATCTCATATCGACCGCCCCATCACCGCGATTTTAGAGGTACCACCCGTGCGTCGGTATGATACTCCGTTAGTGAGATACGCCGTGAAGAATAATAAGTGTATCATGTACGCATGGAGCCATGTATTTCATTCCACACATGTGTACAACACATGTGATACACACATGTACATGCCACACATGGGTGGGAGAATCTCTACCCATGTGTGTGATGTCACACACCCATACCCCTCCCTCTCTCATACACACCTCAAGTCAACTCTCCTCCATGCCACACCTCATGTATGACATCATCACACCATGTCAACTCATGTCCCTTTAATCCACCATTAATTACAAAGAATATATTAATTAATACCATAATCCTAGCCTAAGCTAACTTAACCAAAAATTTATCCATTTCTTTATAAATACCCCTCTATCCCTTAGCATTTCACCATTTTCCATGGAGAGAGAGGGAGAGAGAGAGAGAGAGAGAGAGAGAGAGAGAGAGAGAGAGAGGAGTGATTTTGGGGGGCCATCAACACCATCAATTCCATCCCTTCCATCCATCTCAACTATCCATGTAATTCATTAAGGTGAGTACACCCTCTCCACTTATATTTATTTTTGTTTTCATTGTGTTTATGGATGGTGAAGATGACACTCTAATGTTAGGAATGATATGGATGATGAACATAATATGAATGATGGTGGAGATAATTATAATGACGATGATGATGCTATTAATGGTGTGGATGCATAGGAGAATATATATATATATTTTAAAAAAAAAAAGAAAAAAAAGAAGAAGAAGAAGAAGAAGAAAAATCAAATTATTCTAGACTTCTTGTGGGATCCATTGATAGTGGGCCCCACCAAAATGTTTATATGACATCCAAATCATTCAAGCATTGGCCCATTGGGGTGGCCACACATGAACACCATACACACGTGCACATATAAAAAAATATATATTTAAATAAAATAAGAGAGATGGAGAGACGCTGTTGCCCAGCGTATAGGGACGCTGCTTACCTACTGCATGAATTGGAAAGGAGGGGCTGTGGGGCCACAATGGGCCCCACCCTTGATGTATGTACCTAATCCACACCGTCCATCATATTTCCCAGTTCATTTTAGGCCTTGAGCCGAAAAATGAAGCTAATCCAAGTCTCTGGTAGGCAACACCATAAAAAAATAAATTCTAAAGGTAATAATTTGTTAGGGTCCACTGTAATGTTCTATATGCCGAAAAATACTTTTTTTTTTTTTTTAACCTGCAACCTTTCATTAACAGAACACGTCCTATACATCCGGGCACCACAAAGCAGTGAACAGGGGCCTATCATGAAAGAAACTAAAACTGCACAAAGAAAGCAAAAACCTTTACAAAGTCTTGATCGATCCAATACCAACCTTATTGAGAAACATAGAACCTCTGACCTGTTGGGGAAGATCTGCAAAAGTGTCGAAGTAGGAAAAGGATTGAGAGTCGCTCCCACGCCGGGCCATAAAATCTGCTGGTGCGTTTCCTTCCCTCAAAACATGCACAAAGTTAATCCGACCCTGCAATCTCAATTGGTTGATCCTTAGGATCCAAGCTTTCCATTGCCACCGAGTCTTAGCCTCTCCATTTAGCATATCAATCACCTGCCTAGAGTCCGATTCAATGATGATATGGGTCATGCCCCTTTAGATGACATGGAATAAATCGTCATGAACCGCACGTAATTCAGCAACAGTGTTCGTTCCAAAACCATAATCGATAGAAAAAGCAAAAATAAAATTACTCGTCTCACCACGACCAATTCCACCACTGCCCGATCTGCCCGAATTTCCTCGAGCTGAACCATCAACATTTACTTTGATCCATCCTGGCGGAGGCCTCACCCGCTTAACAACCATAGTACGACCACCAAAATTAAAAGCCGATGGAGGCTGAGAACACTGTTGTTGATACTATCTTCCTGTGGCAGCGCTACTATCATCCACCATTGATCCAAAAATGTGAGTCATCCACCACCCGATTTTACCAATAACTGCAACCAAGGACACCGCCGCCAAATTAAAAAGAGCTGCATTTCTATCTTTCCAAATCTCCTAAATGATGATGCAAGGCATAAACATTTGAATTACATTTATCCTTGGCTTCGATGAGACCATCGCCCACCACTGCTGAAACCTAGCTTCAATCGACGAAGCTGCCATGACAGCAATTTGGAAATCCCTACCGATCTCAACCCACAAGCGCTGCACTAACTTACTATCTACAAACAAGTGGAGGGCAGATTCCTGTGCGTATACCGGGGGGACTTGAGCCCCTTGAAGAGCGCAACATGCCAGCTGGACACCGCGAGATTGCACTACATAGTCGACCAGGACCGCCTTCTGTAAAATACTGAATATTGGACTTGTTACATTTGTCCTGGGCCATAGAACCCAACTGACGGACTGGATTGTCCTATTATAGGCCACATATTTGAAAAACTATGAATTCAATTTTTATTTTTTTTTAAAATGGCAGCACTTGACGCTATTGCTGTCAGCGTCAAAATGACGTTGCAGCAAGCAGCATCTACTGCTAGACGCTAGAAGAATGTGGGCCCCACCACAGGTCCCACCTTGATGTATCTTGAACATCAGTACCGTACATTTAATGGGTTCCATTTGAAAATGGGTCACTCCTAAATTTTAGCCGTACATGGAACTCAGGTGGCCCACACCATCAAAAATCATGTAAAGACATGTTAAAACATATAGAAGTACTTTCTGGGGCCCACCTGAAACTTTGATGCATCCTAAACTTGGACTAACCCCTACACCAAGTGAAACACACACAATGGATGGACTGGATCTCTCAAGTGACCCACCTTGATGAGAAAATATACAAATAATAATAATAATAATATCAAAATAAAATAATGGTGTGAGGAAGTGACGTCCTCACTGGACGTCCACATTTGGGGTAAAATTTTGTGGGCAGATCATGGCCACACCATGATGTATGTGCTAAATCCACACCATTCATTCATTTTTCTAGCACCATTTATTGTATGGTCCCAAAAATCAGGCTAATTAGAAGTTCATGTAGGCCATGCCACTTGGACAGTGGAAATTGTACACAAAATACTTAGATTTTTTTGGGGCCCACCTTGGTGATGAAAGGTATATCTAGGCCATTCATCCACTCCTTTAGACCATTTTAAGTCATGAGTAAAAGAATGAGGCAGATCCACAACTTAGGTGGACCGCATTATAAGAAACAGTGGGAATAAAATTCCCTACTATTAAATCCTTTGAGTTCTACTGTGATGTGTGACTGCCACCAAAGTTGGGTCAGCCATTATATCAAGGAGCCAACTTGTTACATGTATTTTACATCCCAGTCGTCCATCATTTACACCATCCATGTGTTATAAGTCCCACCCGACGTATGTACCTTATATCCATGTAATTCATCTAGTGGGTGGTATCAGCTATGATGTTGTTTGTTATATGAATTGTTCATGGGGTGAACCCCACCATGTCAATGGGACCCACAATTATACAAAATATAATAATAATAATAATAATAATAATAATAATAATAATAATAATAAGGAAAGGGAATTGCATGCTTACCAATGAAAGCTTCCCTGGACATAATGCGATGTATGTGAAGCCCACCTAGGTGCATGTGTTGTATACCCACACTGCCTATATATTTTTCAGTCACATGGGAAGTGAGCCCACCTCCTGCCCGTGGACACAAGATGAAGCAGAACTCAATTTTAGATGGGCCAGGCCATGCTACAAGTAGAAACAGTGTAATAACCATTGGAAATTCTTAGGCTCTAGTGTGCCCTTATATGCTAGGATGCTTCCTTGACCATGGACTCCACTTTGGAGTATGATGTAGATCCATGCCTTTCATCGGTTTATCCTCATCATTTTAGGGTATGGTTCCATAGACTATTCAGATCCAAATCTCATGCCATGGGAGCAATATTGATCACTTGTCCATCATTAAATATTTCTTAGAGTTGCAGTAATGCTTGTGAGAAATCTATCCATCTATTCCTTTTAACTGATCATGGACCACCTAATATACATGTTTTACTAGCCATTCATCTATTTTGATTAGATCATTTTAGAGTGTGGGGCTGCCTATATATTTATTGCAATTTAAGTCATTTTCATGGTGCCTATTGTAATAGTTATTCCTCATTTAGTCCGCTAGTTGGTAGGAATCATGTGGATCACTACACTATAGGAATTTGGGATCTTGGGTGGCCCGACTAGTAGTGTGGATTGGTGGAAGTTGTGTGGACCACCACATGTGAGTGCCTGATTTTTTATAGCCCACCTAACTGTATGAAAATTGGGGCAATCATGTGACTACTTGTCTAAGTAGATTTATGATTGTTGTGGCCATTAACCATATGGTCACTGACGGGATGAGTGATAACTAGATTTGATGAAATGGTGCTGAATATGTAGCTCATAAATCTTATGATCATGCGTGACGTGGATAGCCGTAAATCATATGGATATGTGGGGAATATGTAGCCCAAACATATGATCAAGTAGTGCTTTAGTGACTATTAAACTATGTGAAATTGTGGTACTGGACAGCCGGCTATGTGAAATTTTAGTAAAGCGGTTACCCCATTATGCGAAATATGGTATAATAATAATAATAATAATAATAAGTAACCATCTCACCTTAAGTCCCTTATTATGACAAGTAGAGTGACATTCGTGTGGCCACTCAACCATAAGACCATGTGGACATATGAGAAATTGTGTAATTACTCAGACTCATGGACTATGCTGATGGTGTTACTTCCTAGGTACATGAACTTAGGACTTGTGACAGATTGATCATAGGCCCATTGAGATATATTTCCAGCCCATATGATGAGGCTCATTATGATGTATTTCTTGTCCATATGATGTGGTCCATAGTGATGTGTATTAGGCCCAGGTATGTGGCCTACCTATGGAATAGATTTAAGGCTACTTGCAATGTATTCGAGGCCCATGGGAAAGGCCCAATGTGATGTATTTGAGACCCATGGGCGTGGCTCATTGAGATGTATTTTAGGCACATGGGTTGTGGCTCATTGTGATGTATTTGAAGCCTATGTGTAGGGCCCACCTCTTGTGTATTTGAAGCCCATGGGTCGTGAAGCCTGATGTGGTGTATTCATGGTCCATGAGCCGAAGCCCATTGCTATGTGTAGTGCACATATGATATGGCCTAATGTAATGAATGTGCGGCCCTTGTGTGAGACCCAAAGTGATGTATCTGAGGACCAATGTGATGTATGATTTCACCATGATGTATGTATTGATGTTTATATGAACCATTCCTGGGGGCAATGTTGGTTAAATGTCCACATTATCGAAGCCGATTGTTGAGACTGGTTATTGATACCGATTATGAGTATGTGACACATTAGCATCATCATATATGACCATACGCATCATCTGCATGTTTATTATGAGATGTGGTTGACCATTGCATATGTCATTGGGCAGATTGTTATGAGACTTTCTAATAGGCGAATGTTATCTCACATGAGCGCACGGTATGTGCAAGATTGATGCATGAGTCAATGCATGACTGGATTGTATGGGTCATGTATCTTGTATTGTGATTACTATACACCCTAGCGACATCAGGGTCGTAGCCTCCACAGGCATATTGTGGATGGCCAGATGACACCGAAAATCTATTCTAGAATTGGAGTGTCATAGATGGCTTTGAGTGAAAATTCTTAGACTCTCTTGGTACTAGAGAATGCCCCAACATCGAGATCGAGTGGATACATGAGCGTCCGAGTGCCGAATACCAAGAGACCGCGTCTCCCACTGTGTCATAGTCAGTTGGGAGGGGGTGTGGCCTTACCCGCCCGAGCGTAGGGGGCAATACTAGGCTGAGTTTGACCAGCTCGTGAATAGGTTCGCTATCGACGTGTCAGATAGGTATTGACAGATTATTAGTTAGGCGGATAGTGAGGTTTCTTATGCTTACTTGGACTGAGCAGCTGGGAGATCGGTAGTGTACTAAACCCCGATGATTATCCTAGAGATGAACTTTACTGATATGTGAATTTATTAAGAAGGAGTTGCATAATCATTCATTCATTCATTCACTATCTACTCGGGCTGGTGGTGCGCAACTATTTGTACGTGTACCTTCATAATGGGAAGGATTTCGGTTGGGGTGCGCGACTAACCTGAGATCAGGAGTTTACTACATTGAGTCTGACTATCCAAATTTAGGTATGGGACTGATTTGGATAGAAGTCCCTTATGATAGACCCCATAGCCTTTGATACTACGTACTATCATCCCGACTTCACACTCTAATATGGTCATTCCATTCGCACCACATATTGCATTACATCCACGGCATATGACATTTTGGGTTACCTGTGTTTTTGCATTTATATGATTTAGATATGCCATCTGATATTTGACTCTTTATGACTCCTCATTTGTATAGTTGATCTGTATCACGTATTTTGATATTGTTCCTCATTTGTATAGTTGATCTGTATTGCGTATTCTGATATTGTTTGACTCATGGACTTGTCAGTTTTTCTAATATTGTATAATTATGGCATGACAATATGATGAAGATGATGTGATTATGGATGCGTGTAATATGGTTATAGCTGTGGTATAGGAGAAATGAAAATATGACTTGGTGATGCTGGTAGCATTTACTTAGAGTATTACTATGATGCATATGCATTACATTGGCATTGACATCATAACTTACGTGCTACATGCCTTTCACATATATGATTTCCTTGTAACGTATTTATCTTTCTTGCATGTAGGACGTACTACACACATGTGTGTACTCACTAGTCTTTTTACCTAAGCTTCCTATTTTCTTTTTTTTTAAGGGCTGGAGTAGCTTGGAAGACTTTGCCTTCTCGATGTATTGCATCTATTTTTTGATTTGGCAATATTGACGTTGTGTACCTTTAGGAAAACATTGTACTTGTAACCATCAGTATTTCTATTGGAGAATGTCGCTTGGTAATTTGATCATGGATCTTTATGCTCAGGTATTATTATATATGTATAAAAAAAAAATCAGTAAAAAAACTTCCTTGTGGTGCGCTGAACTTGGGACTTGGTGGATGGAAGTTGAGTGCCGGATTCGTGGCATCACGGAAGCTGTCCGTCCCTGGGTTTGGGGCGTGACACCTCCCGCCCTCGGCAACCTTCAGTTTCCTTCTGCAAAATGTTATTGATTACATTTTCCAAGCGGGTTTCTGTTTCTCCAATGGCCCAGATCAGGTCTTCTGGCCATACACTACTTTGGGGAAGTTCTCGATAAAATCTGCCTGGGAGATTTGTAGGACTGGACAGGTCCGTAAGGGCTGGGCTAGATGGGTTTGGCACCCGATCCTTCCTCTAAAAATTGGGCTTCTTGTTTGGAAAATTCTAGTGAAAGCTATTCTAGTTGAAGTGTCGATCTAGGCTAGGGGAATTTAGCTGGCGTCCCTCTGTGTTTGCTGTGATTTTTGATCTACTGATGGTGGAACTGGCCATAATATCAAATCCATCCAACATCTTTTTCTCTCTGGAGGTCTAGCTAAAGCTGCTTGGGAATTTCTGGAGAGGAAGTTTGGAATCAGCGTTCAAACCTCATCTTCGGTAGAACAGAGGCTGGTTCAATGGTGGGCGATTTCGCCAGACAGTTGCCGCTTTTCCATATCACAATTCTTGGGCCCTTGCGTCCTCCTATGGGAAACCTGGAAGGCCATGAATGTAGCTCTCTTCGATGACATCAGGCCTTCGATCCAAAAACTCACTAAAAGGATCAACTGGTGGCTTGAGTACGTCCAGGCTAGGAACTTACCTAGCTCGTCAGCCCCTCCTCCAACGGCTGCCTAGTCTTCTAGCCGTCAGCCCCCTAGCCCAGCTTTTCCCAGACCAGCTATCCCTCCTCTCTCGGGTGACTCTGCTCCTTCTTCGGTGGTAAAATGGTTGTGGCCTCCTCCTGGATGGACAAAAATCACTGTTGATGGATCGGCCATAGGCAATCCTGGCGTGTCCGGTGGTGACGGAATTTGTAGAGATGAGAATGGGGTGTTCCCTTTTGCTTTCGCTGAAGGTTACGAGGCTGGTTTCAATGTCCATGCTGAGCTCAGGGCCATTCACGATGAGATGCTTCTGTGTTTTTCCAAGGGGCTGAAAAACATCATCCTAGAGTTAGACTCTCAGCTCCTCATAGACTTCTTCTTGGGGACGGCCTCTCCTAGTTGGAAATAGAGATGTTGGATCTCCCGTATCAACCAATTGGTGGCAACGAGGCTTGTGAAGTTCACCCACATCCTTAGGGAAGGTAACTCTCCTGCGGATGCTATGGCAAGGCTGGGTGATAAAGAACAATCCTCTCGCCTCCTCATCTCTTACAACGCCCTCCCCCTCGAGTGAGGGGCCTTCTCTTCCTGGACAAAGTTGGTCTAGGTTCCATCAGATGCTAGTTTGGGTGTCGACCCTTTCTGGGTTGCCGTTGTGTTTTTTTGGTTTGGGTCTTTATGATAGGATTCCTGGATCCTTTTTATCTGAGTGTCTCGAATCCTGTAAATTTTGCTGATATAAATGGAATTTTGAATTTTGAAAAAAAGAAGAAGTTATAAGACACATGCCGTATATCTCCCTTATGTATTAGAGTTAACTACTCACGGTAATGTGGTAGAGTTAAATACTCATTGTAGTGCCCTCATGACCGAAAACAAATATCGATCGAAAACACAATCGTCGTAAGTGATAGATTCAGCCGATACACTATAAAATTACATAAAAGAGGTCCTTACAAATGAAACTGTCCAAGGAGTAAAGTAACAACAACACCAAATTGGCTGAGTTTCATGGCACACTACACACATTTGCATAGAGAAGAGGATAATGATAACCAAAACGTGACGTCATGAGAGGAACTCTCATCTACGTAACAGGAGCAGAACAGTCGCGCAACCAATGGCTAGCCCATAACAAACAACCAACACGCATGACATTGCTTAATAAGCAACAACTGTATTTGGGCCTAGATGGTTATTTCCACATCAACAAACATGAGAAGTGGTTATGAAGATATCTCTTCAGTTACCACCTTAAAACTCTATAAATAGGAAAAAGATCAAAGAGCTTTGGGCCCTATATATCCAACCCAACACAAATCAATTCTACTGGAAGGGCCCGACCTAATAAACTAACTCTACAGTATAACCCTGCCTATCTTATCTTTTTATCCCGGACTAAAAGTAGTATAATCCAACCTATCTATACTGCTACACTAAACCGACTTAAATATAAGGGTAGTGTAATCCTGTCCATCTATGCTAATAGGCTGGAATAACCTAGATTAGGAGTATTATAATTCTCTTTCATCTATGCCAAGCATCACATCACAAGGATATACCTTTTGTTTCTTTTCGATAGCATAATTTCCTTCATTTATGTCCAAATTGTTGGATTAAGACAACCTTAAATTTAGAGCCTCACCATTTACACTAAGATTTTAGGTCGTCAAGGAATGCTTTTATAAGTTTTTATTTTATTTCATTCAATGTAATTGAGTTTCTTCTACTTTCACATTATGCGAACTAGATTACTCTGCTATCAATGTGAGAAAAAGTACATTCAAGTGAAAGACAAAAAGAACTCATGAGAAGAATGAACTTTCTTCCCTACAAATCGTTCTATTTCATTTATAGGCGCTTGAATAAACATCCGAACCGCTTCAACTCTTAGCCATAAACAACAGTTCACGGTCTCTCCATCTCGCTATCTCGGCACTTTAGGTCATAAACATTCGGTTTGAAGAGAGCCATAATAAACTCTGACACACCAACATCATACATACCAACAAATGAATTTCCAGCCAAATAGGCACGCCATCATCAGATGGTCGATCTTCACAACCACGGAGAGGCCATTCATATAAACAATTTGAATCATTGATACAGAAGTCCAGATCCAACAACCACAGCCCCGACTGAAGAAAAAAGAAGGGCACATCTAAATATACTGTAGCAAAAGACTTGTCCATTTTGTAACTTGGTATTCTTTCTTTCCTTGGATTTCCAATGTTTGGGTTGAAAAGCTACAAAGATAAGATCGCATTCTTTGAAAAATTAAAAAATATATAATTTCCCATGACAACCCCCACTCTCTAATTGGTCATTTTTTAAGGGAAAGTTTGGCCGAGGGGATGGCCTGAGATGGTGGAATCTATGGAGTGCCACTCGATGATATGTAGCTAGGTTTTTGGAGGAATCTTACGTGTAATCACGCGACCATGTGAGATCCACCATACACAATATTTTCACACGTGTTAATTTAGTACATGTGTGTGAGACCTGCAAAGTTCATCAGGTGGGCTTGTTGGTTATGCATAGAGCTAGGCAGAATCTGACCCGATCCAGCGGATCCGACTTGATCCGGTGGATCCGACCTGGTCCAAACCAAAGACCTGGATCGGTGCGGATCGAGTAGGACCACTCAGATCCAATCGTACATCAGATCGAGTTTGGATTGGTGGTCAATCCAGACTGATCCGGTCTGAAATCCGATTCGATTTGATCCGACCCAATCCACACAATGTTCATTCAACACTATTTACTATAATATTGTCCACTTGAGATTGGGATATACCTCATTTTTAGTTTAATATCATAAAATGATCTAGAAAAATAGATGGACGACATGGATGAAATAAAGGCATCATGTTGGGGTCCACAGAGCACCGATTATCCGCCATTTGCTGGTGGAAGGAGGAGTAGTCAATCCCTTTGCCGTGCTCAAGGCTCGAGGTGCATTGAGCACTGAGCTCTGACACCGAGTCAAGGGAAAACGTTCTATGCCATCCAGATCATGGGAACTTCCCATGAGGTCGAGCTGTGTGGGCCTCATCGTGATGTGTGTCGAACATCAACACCGTGCATTTGATGGGTCCCCTTTAAATTATGGGATATCCCAAAAATTAGCCGTATACGGAACTCAGGTGGGTCATACCATCTAAAATCATGTGAAGACATTCCTAAAACATATAAAAACGCTTGGTGGGGCCCACCTAAAATATGGATACATCTGAAACTTGGTCTGACCCCTCATCCAAGTGGGACACACATAATGGATGGTCTGGATTTGTGAACCACACCTCGGTTGGCCCAAAAAATGATCATGATGTTTTAATGGGAGGGTAACCGTAACCCCTCTGGCAGGTGTACGTAAGGACACTGACAGGTGTACCATGCACCATGCCAGCTGGTGTATTGACGTAAGCAAGTTCTGTGGGTTCCATCATGAGGTATATATTATATCCAAACCGTCCATCCATTTGGCGGGCTTGTCTTAAGGCTTGAGCAGAAAAATAAGTCAGATCTAAAGATCAAGTGGACCACACTGCAAAAATCAGTAGGGGTTGAACATCTACAATTGAAACTGAGGATTTGATTCAAACTGTACCTAACCCGACTTGACTTGGTTTCTCTGACTGAGTCGGACTCGGTTCGGGTCACCCCAGGAGTGCGACGGATCGGATTGAGTCAAAGGACCTAGACTCGGTCCCAGATCGGATTGACTTCGGTTAGGGCATTGAAAGTTTCGGACCGAGTCGAGTTGGACTCATTCCAGTCCGACTCGACTTGATGCCCACCTCTACTTATGCATCTTGGGCTGAAAAGACATGTGCACATCGAATATATAACCATGGTTTCTGACGCAGGGATGAACGTGATGAGGTCAATCACCGTCTTCCTCGAGGATAGCTACTCTGAATCCATGGAACTTCTTTGGACTCCTCATAGAGACTTCTTGAATTCACGAGGAAAAGAAATAAAAATAATTTTAAGATATATGAAAGAAACTTCTTGAATGATTTATATATAAAATAAATAAGTCTACAACCCTTTAAACAGGGATACCCAAGACTTGGAATAAGTTTAGAAATTAAACTATAACTAAAATTCCGTAAAATTCACAACTTACTATGAATAGTAAATTTACTATTTATAGTAAGTGTTCTATGTGGCTTAACCACATTATTCTCATAATTTTTATAAACACTTTTCATGTTGGACACAACTCCTAAAGCCCAACGGATGAAGAGTTATAATCAAATTAAAACTTACTAAAAATAGTAAAAATGAAAATAAACATGAAATTTGACTGCCGATATGAAGGAATCTCACAAATTTGGCATGGGCAACCCGGATATGCCGAGTTGGTTGGCTAAAGTAGCTCGTCCTACCCCAAAATCATCTATGGTATGTCGAGTAACTTGATTATTCCGGTTTGCAAGATATGTCTGTTTTAAGGTTATGATGGTCTTGATGACTTCTGTCATCAACCAGGCCTTTTTTTTTTTATCCATCTTGGCTATGAAGCTGTTTTCAATCCGTTCTACATCAGTTTCCATACATTTGTGACCCACCCGATGATTTGACCACCAGGGGTGAACATGATAGACGCCTCCAATATCAACACTGGCATGCATGGCCACATGTAGGCTAGCCTGACTTTTGCATGAGGTGATCTTCTATTTTTAGGCCATCTTTACGGTGGGACTTTCTTTATAGGATGTGAATTGCCTGTGACACATTATGAGAATTTTTATAATCTCTGACATGGAACAATATAAAGGAAGCTGATCACGCAGTCCATCTATTTTTCCAGCTGATTTTAGGGCATGAAATTAAAGCATACCCAAAGCTCAAGTGGACCACCATACCTTATGAACAGGTTGAATGACAAATGAACATCACTTTGAGCCTTAGAAAGTTTTCAACAGTGGACATACGTCATTATCCCCACTGGTCCTGTGGTGTGGTGAGCGTTAGATATGCTTCAATTTTAGACTTACGCCTGAAATGAGCAAATAAAACGGATGGACAGTGTGGATAAGAGGGATACATTAAAGTGGGCCCCACAGAGTTTACTCAGTAGGCAATCAAATCCTAAGATGGAACACACCATGTGAAACAGTGGTGATTGATGGCCTGTCATTAAAAATTTTTTGGGGCCACTGTAACGTTTATTTGCCATCCAACCTGTTAATTAGGTAACACAAGATCTGGAGAAAGGGAAAACACAAATATTGGTTCCATCCCAAACTTTTGTAACCCCAAGAAGCTTTTAATGGTGGGCATTCAATTGCCACTGTTTCCTGTGATGTGGTCCACCTGAAATTTGGATCTGGATCAATTTTATATCATACCCAAAAATGAGCTGCAAAAAAGGATGGACGGTGTGGATAAAACTCATACATCATGGTGGACTCTAACGGAGCTTTTCCAAGCAACAATGAGCAGGACGTTTGTGCGGTGTGCTTCCAGTACCATGCAGTCTGTTGGAGTCGGACGTATATTGCCTGCGAAAGCCTTTCAAAGTTCCTCCGACGGAAAGCTAGTACGTGATGTTTGTGAGAAATTCCATTTTTCTATATCAATTTAGATCACGAGACCAAAAGTGAGGCAAATACAAAACTCAAATGAGCCACACGGGAGGAAACAGTAGATGTGGAACGACCACCGTTGAAATTAACATTGGTATAAGCATAGAAGTTTCATATCAAGCTAAGCTTCATATATATTTTTTTTGGCTCAACCTAGTAGATATGACGTTATGAACAGTTTGGATGGCATATAAACATCAAGATGAATCCTGGCAAGATTTAAACATACGGTAGGCATTTCTTATTGTGAATGTCTGAAGGTCTATGATATCATTGACAGACCACTTGATCCCATTGAGCATATGTCGATGCCATCAACAGATGATCAATCCCGTCTTGAAAATCTAGAAAAATTCTAGTTGATTGCTAGAAAGTTTTGGAGGTGAGACTCGATAGTATTGAAGGAGACTTTGATGTCATCGTTAGGTCTTCGATGCAGGTGGATGCCAACGAAGGTCCCATCAAAGACGTTCGCAAAATTGTGTAGGTGCACGATTTGTTTTCTATTTCGATTGTAATAGTATATATATCAGGTGTAATTGGGATTAGGGCTTTCTAAATTGTTCTTAAGGGGTCAAGGGCATGGATAGGATCTCAAAGGAGATTCGAGGGGTTATTTGAATCGGTAAGATCATTTATCTCTTGTAATATTACTTTCATAGTACATTACTCATTGCTTTATGCCGTGATTTTTTTTCGCAAGAGTTTTTCTATGTAAAATTCATATTTTTCTTTGTTTGGGTTTGCTTGTGTGATTGTGATTACTTTGTTTGATTATGCTTTGTGTGCTTCCGTAAGTCGCAACAAGTGGTATCAAAGATAACATTAGAAAACAAATCAAATCTAAAAGCAATGTATCAATGACATCTAACATGAAGTTCGATGTAGAGAACTATTCTAGTAAAAATAATTTTAAACTATTAAAAGTTAAGATGAATGACATCCTACTTCAGCAAGGATTGGAAGATACACTTTTTGAAAAGCAAGCAGAAACCATGAAAGAAGAAGAATGGAACACGTTAGATTAAAAAAAAAAAACAATTATCTCAATCTAGTTTTATCTAACGGATGAGGTCCGTTATAATGTTATGAGAGAGAAAACTACAATAGATACATAGGCAAAACTAGTGAACATCTATGTGAAAGTCTCTTGAGAATTGCTTTTATTGGAAACTACAATTGTTTAATCTGAAGATAACAGATGGGGCTGATGTTGAGGCTCACATCAGTAACTTCAATAGGCTCATTCGTAAATTGTTGGATGTGGATGAGACTGTGAAAGATAAAGATCAAGTATGTATTCTATTGAATTCTCTTCCAAAATCATATGAGTCATTTAAAGACTCTTTGTGCATGGGTATGACAACCATTATTGTTGAGACCATTGTCTCAACACTTTAGTCAATGGAGACAAAAAAGAAAAGCGGTGACATGAGTGCGTTTACAGATGCACTGGTTACGAAGGAAAAAAATTCTGACCGGGATAATGGATCTTTACAATCAAGATCCAAATCTAAGTGCAAATACAAATTGAAGTATTGAAATTGTGGTATGATAGGGTACATGAAAAAGGATTGTTAGAATCCTCATTCGAGGAAGGAAAAATCAGAGAGTTCTTTTAGAGAGGCTTAAGACCTCGGAATCTAGTGAAGAAGTGAGTGGTAGTGACGTGCTGACCACATCAAAATTCAGGTATTTCTACGATGAATTGATTTTGAATACTGGGGCTCTATATCACATGATCCCTAATAGGAGTTGGTTCACCAGCTACAATGAGTGCGATGGTGGTCAGGTGTTTATGGGCACTGACAATGCTTGTAATGTAGTTAGTGTAGGATCGGTGCACATCAAAATGTTTGATGGCATGGAACATATATTGACCGAAGTAATACACGTTCCTGAGCTAAGGAAGAGTCTGATATCTTTGGGTGTACTAAAGGCACTTGAGTGCAAATTCACCGGGATCGATCGTGTTGTGTCCTTAAGGTTTCAAAGGGGGTACTTGTATCGTGACGGCATAAAGTGATGGTAACCTTTTCAGGTTGATCGGGAGTACTTCATTGGTGGAGTTACAGCGTCTATAGTGGATTTCAGGCTTGCACGTATGTGGCATGCGTGATTAAGCCACATAGCGAGCTAGGCATGAAGGTAATTTCTGACCATTATTTGATTCCAATTTTTAAAAGCATTAATTTTATTATATGAGAGCATTGTATATGTGATAAACAGTCAAAATTATCTTTTAAGTCAGGAAAATATGTTTTTAAGGGGGTTTTTGAATATATGCATTCTAATGTATGAGAGTCGTCGACCATACTTTCTTATCGAATGTGTCATGGTTTGTTATGTTTATTGATGACTATTCCAAAAAAGTATGGGGGTGTGGGTTTATTTTATGAAAAATAAATCTGAGGTTTTTACCAACTTCAAACAATGGAAGGCAATGGTGGAAAAATATTTAGGGTGAAATGTGAAAGTGTTGAGGACAAATAAAGGTGGAGGAATTCATTTAGTTTTGTAAGGACCACACAACAGAGCAGATGAATCAGACTCACTTGGAGAGGGCCCGATGCATGATGAGTAATGTTGGGTTGGGCAAGATTGAGGCTGTTAACATAGCTTGTTACTTGGTAAATTAGTGATCCCCTTCTACCACTATAGATTGTAAAATTCTAGAGGAGTGGTAATAGATTGACTATTCGAGGCTGTGAGTCTTTGGTTGTAACGCTTACTCTCACGTACCGTCAGTTAAAAGAGATAATCTAGACCAAAGGGTTAAAAACTACGTCTTTATCGGTCATGTAGATAGTGTGAAAGGCTACAGGCTATATAACCGGGTCACACAAAAAATCATCCTTAATTGTGACGTCAACTTCCATGAAGGATCCTAGTTCTGTAAGGATGAGTACAAGGAGGCGAAAAAGTTGGTTGTGGACGTTCAGATAGATAGAGATGAGACATAGGCTAATACCGAGACATAAACTAAGATACAGGAGCAAGTGGAGCAACCGCCTATGAGAAAGAATGTAACACCTCGTACTTTTCATACTCGGGTGTTACCATAAAAATCTAAATCAGTTTACACGTGTGTGGGAACACACGTGCTTTCCTTATACATCAGTACCCAGTGATCCTCAAAATCATCCATCTCAACTGTCTAGTACAACATTCATTCATATAACAAGCCATCCGTCCGATTGATTTTCAAATTAGTCTATCATAGTTTCAGTGACGTCTATTTTAGGATCTCAATTGCTTTAATAGATCGATTAAACCATTCATCATCATTTGCAAGCCTGAGGCCTTAAGATCCACCGTTCATAAGTGTGTGGCACCTTATTCAATGATCTAACACCAAGTCATGTGAAATCGACTGTCAGATGGTAATGCTGACTATTAGGGTGCACCTAGACTAGTTTAAGACCCTTAATACCATTAAAAGAAATCTTCATCCTTAAATTGAGTGATTTGTCCATAAATTTTAAGAATGGACCATCGCTCCTTAGTGGAATTAACGATAAACTTCAAAGGATTTAATTAGGTAAATCTAATCGCGATGAAACTTCACCTAATAATCTATTAGAATAATTGAACCGTACATAGCCATTTTTAGGACCTAACTAAGCAAATTCACCATTCATTGGGCCCACTACTTGATGTAAGATGATTTAATACTTAATTACATGACTTAGCCGCCACGTTGTGAAAGGAACCATTACAACCCATATATATTAGCTTAGAGGCAATTGAAATGATCCAATCTCTGTTGTATGGCCCACTGAACTCTAGATATGTATCATCCTTAGACTAACGACCCCTATGGGGGTGTAGAAGCAAATGGGCGATATGGATCTCGCAAACACCATTCTGGACCCCACCCGAATGTTGCATGTGCACATTTCACGTGCATCCACTGTGCACTGGTCAGACCAGCATGGTTTAAGCAGGCTAACCCGCTATTCCCTTAAGCAGAAAGAGATTTCTCTCCTTGCTTTAGACAGCCGACGGACGAGCGTCCGTTTTGTTTGATCTGTGGTCCACCCACACTACTCAGACGGAAGATCCAAACCGTCCATCTTGTTCTGGGCTTGAGCCCTACCAGAACCTAGTATGCCCCACATGTAGTCATAATAGGGATGTGTACAAACACTGGCACAAAAGGGGTCTGAAAACATAATGTTTCCAGAAATGGAAAATGTCTTCGTGCGCCAGCTTGGCGATCCGCGTGAAGGATGTTTGGCATGATCTAGATCGTCTAAATAGACAAGATCTAGGCCATCCACTTAGGGCGTTCCAATCAAAACCAATGCCGGTTTCAGTCCCTACCCACTGTTTTGAGGGACAGTTTCCACTAGATCCAATCTGGTTCGTTTACTATTAAACAGATGGCTCTGGGATGCTAGGGTTAGTGAATGAAAGGAGTTAGATCGAGCAAATAGGAGCTCACCCTCCATTGTTATAGCAGCACTGAGAAAAATAGGGAGAGAGAGAGAGAGAGAGAAAATAGGGGGTGCAGCTCGAGCAGGCTGTGTTGCCGCACCACCTCCCAGTTGACCGAGATGGCTCGGTCTGAGCCTTTGTTAAAGCAAGGAAGAAGAAAGGAACAGAATGGAAGAAGAAGGAAGGAAAACCAAAAGAAGAAGAAAGAATTCAAAGAGAGGGAGGGCGTCAGCGGCCGCACAACATCCCGAACAAAGTCGAGCTTGAGGCCGATCGTATGGAGGTGTTGCTGGACCTCCAACACATGGACAAAGAGAGTGAGAGAAAATAAAGAGATAAGAAGAGAAGAGGGAAAAAAGAAAGGAAGAAGAAAGTCAGAGAGAGAAAGCTGAGTTGGGTCGTGGCAGGTTGCACCAACTCGAATCGAACCAGCTCGACCCAGTGGCGAGTCCGACTCGCTGGATCGAGTTCGGCCTAAGTTGGTCATGGGTTTGATACATCCAAGCCTTGTTGAATGTGACTAGAAAATAAATGGGAGAAGGGAGAAGTGAAAATGAGAGGAGGTGAAATGGAGCTGATGTCACCCCACATCACGACTCATTGTCGAGTCGAGTTGTGCTAGCTGGACCGTCCCTGGACATTCAGTTGTTATTGTTGGACCTCCAGCAATAGCTGAGAAAGGAGAAGAAAAGAAATAGAAGAGGAACCAGGGAGAGGAAGAGAAGAAAGAGAGAGGAATGGGGGAGAGAGTCGACTCAGCGAGTTGGGATGTTGAGTTGGGTCAGGTTCTGCTGAGTCCAGCAAACTTGTTGGATGACTTATTTTGAAAAAACAAATGGAAGAAGAAGGAAAGGAAGTTGAGAAGAAAGGAGCGGAGTAGGAGAAGACTATTTAGCCAAACCAAGCCAACTCGGCTTGAACTGAGTCGATAAGGTGAGGCAACTCTTCTCCCCCAAAAAGATTGTCTTAAGTTATTATTATTAATATTAAGATAATAATTGTGGGTATTGAGCATGATTAACCAATAGTAGATTATCCATGCTAATGGTAGTTATTACAAATAAAATTACCATGCTAATCTATCATTAGCAAAGACTCTAATACTACTACTTGAATCATCTAAGAGGCTATCGATCATTATAAGAATATTTTATAATGTCGGTACATTTAAATATGAACTTATAAACCACCCTTACTAATATAGATGGATTGATACTCCTATCATGAATATTATTTGTCCCATGATATAATAACAATGATGATAATAATTCTAATAATAATCTAGAATTCAAATCCTAGAATCTATGCCTATAACTAAACCCTAGTATGAAAACCCTAGATTCTACACTAAAACCCTAAAAGATAACACTAGGCTATGATCTTAAACCCTATGGTAGTATGTAGAACTTGGATCTAATTGTACAAGTTCTTGATTTATGGTAGGATTCGATTTTAAGAGATCGTGCATTCCCTAACGATGTTGGGAGGCGATGCGAATTATGAGGTGATGATTCTTCCCCTTGAGCTTTCCATTTTTCCATTAGCTTAAGTCATAGTTTTTATTTAAATTATAATTGATATCTCCATTTTATAATCACATGTGTTAATTGTCGAAATTGAATTGCTATATTACATACTTAATGTTCATCCTGTACATTTGTTTATGCTTGTGGATTGTTTATGGGATTTAAATTGGTACATCAGTGCAAACTCTCACTTATAAATGTACACCATACTTGGGATGTAACTTGATTGATAGTGGTTGCAATGGACTTTCTATCTAGTGGTTATTGAGTGATGGTTTAAATTGATCATTGATATAGGCCTACCATCTAGGGTTATTGTGACTAATGGTTTTTAAGGATGCTTTCTTATATCATAGTTTTAAATATTGGCCCTATGTGGCTTAGTTTTTATATTCGCCTTATGTGGTTTTATTTTAGTATTTACCCTAGATGGGTTCGATGTTTTATACTGTGTAACCATGTGATGGTAAGCTCCATATATAGTAAAATGATTGACCACTAGTCGATGGGTTCTAATAAACATCTTAAGATGGTAGTCTCATGGGTCGGGGATGGTGGTCATGGGATACTATGCCCGAGCCGTCGGCCTACGCTGGGCCAAGAGCTCCCCGTAGTGACTGTGAGCTTAATTAAATTAGCTGAGTATAATTGGATTAATAATGAATTGGCTAATCATGTATATATGGCATAGACCAGCATCTATTGCTATCGTACGTGATGTACGTATTATTCTGACTTGATGATTTTTTCTAGGTTCGATAATTGCATGTGTGACGAGCTCGTTGTCTTCACGAATGAGCATCCCTGGGGCGATGATTGCATTCACGCATCCATGCACATAATAAGACCTGCATCATGTATTGTTTTGTATGCTTTATTTTATAACTATGCTTACCTAGCTGATGCGATGATATGTAATCTTGAGAAAAATTCATACTGATTTGATCACTTATCTATTAAATAAATATAACTGTACAGGTAATACAGGTGGTTTAAGTAATTTTCAGGTTTGGGTTGATGAGGAGCCGAGTTAAAGTGTCAGGGTTACATGATTGTATCTACCTTAAGAAGTTGAGGGTTCTTGCGGCTCAAATTTACTTGCATTCTACTATTTCTCATGTATTAGATCATGTAATTCTTGTATTTGTTAATTTTGGAGACATTGGTTTGTATAAGTCATTATGAGCAACTTCTTGTATATTTTAAATAAAATTTAAAATTTTCATTTATACTTACTTGTCCATTCTACTCTCATCTGCTTACTCTAATGAAAAAAATATGCTTGAATTTGACCATCCTTTAAGCTTAACACTCGGAGTTTTGGGAAATGAGTCCTATACTTGGGTTTTGAAAAGTCAGGGCATTACAAAGAATCCACCAAGGGATCGTAGGTTACCAATAAGATACAGTGATAAATCAAATGTTGTATTTGTCCTCATTACAGACGAGGGAAATCCATCTACTTTTTAGGAGGCTTTTAACGATGTAGATGCCAAAAAGTAAAAAACAACAATGCATGACGAGATAAACTCTATGTATAAGAATGAGACGTGGGAGTTAGTGGAGCTTCTCATTGGCCGCAAAGTGATTGTGTGCAAGTGGATTTTCAAGAAGTAATATGATAGGTACAAGACAAGGTTGATAGTGAATGGATGTACTCAGACAGAAGGTATTGACTTCACTAAGATATTCGTGCACTTGGTGAAGCAAGTATCTATCAGATTCATATTGGCATTGGTTGCTTAATACAGTCTTGAGCTAGAACAGATGGGGTGTGAAAACTACTTTCCTGCATGGAGAATTGGAAGAGTACATTTACATGAAGCAACAAGAAGGTTTCAAAATAATAGGGACAGAGAACAAGGTTTACAGGTTAATAAGGTCGTTATATGGCTTGAAACAGTCACCTAGGCAGTGGTACAAGAAATTTGATTCTTTCATGTTGAGTCAGGGGTTTACTAAGAGTGAATATAATCATTATGTTTATTACAAGAAACTGAGTGAGGAAACGTCCATTATCTTGGTATTGCATGTTGATGATATGCTTATCGTTAGCCATAGGATGTCTGATATCGATATACTGAAGACTCAACTATCATAGACATTTGAGTTGAAAGATCTGAGGGCTGCAAAGAGGGTTCCTAGCATTGACATACATAGAGATAGGAAGTGGAGCAAGCTGTGGTTATCTTAGGTGGAATACCTTGAGAAAGTATTGGTGAAGTATGTAATGGGTAAGGCAAAGTCAGTCAGCGTTCCCCAAGTGGCTCATTTTAGGCTTTTTTCTTAACAGTGTCCTAAAATAGATAAAGAAAAACATGTTATGCCTTGTGTGCCTTATTCGAGCCCGATTGTCAGCTTGATATATGCCATGGTCTATACGAGACTAGATCATATTTCACATGTTGCAGGCGTTGTTAGAAGATATATGTCTAACTCCGAAAAAACACTAGCAGAAAGTGAAGTGGATACTTCAATATATTCGAGGTACACATAACTACATCTTGGGATTTGAAAAATCAGACGATAAGTTAATATGCTATGTGAATTTAGATTATGTAGGCAGTATGGATAATAGAAGGTCGACTTTCAGTTACTCATTTGTGTTAGTGGGTCGAGCGATTAATTGAATATCGAAGTTTTAATCTGTGGTGACACTTTCTACAATTGAAGTTGAATATATGTCAGTGATAAAAGTGTTCAAAGTAGGTGTTTGGTTGAGAGGAATGATAGATCATCTTTGCACTACAGGAAATTGCACTTTTATCGACAATATAATTTGTCGGTATTTCATCTTTTTTCGTTAGTAATTATTATTATCGACGAAATATGTCATCAGAAAGATCATCGCGATAAAGACTGTGGCTAGAGGCTTTTTTTGACAAAATATTACTCCGTCGGCAATGGTAAAACAAATATCGACGAAAAAATTCGTCGGCAAAACATGCTAATTTTGGTATAAAAAATAATATATTTTGTCGGTAAATATAGCTTATACCGACGAAATATTTCATAGGTAAAAGTTTATACCTACGACATATTTCGTTTGTAAAAATCATGGATGAAACTTGTACCTACAAACTATTTCGTCGATATAAACTTTTACATACGAAATATTTCGTAGGTAAAAGTTTAATCCATAGTTTTTACCTACGAAATATTTTGTAGGTAAAAGTTTCATAGGAATAAGTTTCATCTACAGTTTTTACCTACGAAATATTTCGTAGGTAAAAGTTTCATCCACAATTTGTATGTACGAAATATTTCGTAGGTAAAAGTTTTCGACTTACTATTACCAACGAAATATTTTGTCGGTAATAGTCTCTCTATTTTTTTTTTTTTAAAAAAGAAAAAAATTCCTGATATACACCTGTAAATACACATGTTACAATACATTTTTATCATATTCACATCCACATCCATCCAAACACAAACTACATCCATCCAAACACAAACCAAATCCATCCATACACAAACAATCCTATCCACATCCACATATATACAACCCACATTCATCCACGCATAAATACATGTAAGTTTAACGAATGTATATAAAATAAATCATAAATAAAATAAAAAATTACGCAAATGAAGGCGGAGGTGGTGTGGCATCGGTGGTAAAGCGTGCAGCTAGAGCCTGAAATATCTCTTGCATCCATCGCTCATGCTCCACTCGCATCTCCTCGATCCTCATCTCCTGCTCCTCCCGTCGCCTCTCCTCCTCTCTTCACCTCTGCTCCTCCTCCCCCTACGCTTCTGTTCCTCCTCCCTCTGCCTCTCCAGTTGCTCTCTGATGTCATCGGCGACAAGATGTAACTACTGAACCTCTCTTTGTACCATATCATCTCGGCGTAGGGCGCTCTCCCCAGCGACGAATCGGCTGAAGGCAGCTCTAGCGAGTGCCATGAGCTTAGCACCATGTTCATGCCTACACACATATCCAGAACGGATGCTAAGCACCTCGCTCAAGATATCTGGCTCACTCCGCTGACTACCATCAGGAGTGGGCTAACTGCGTATGGTGTCCATCGCCGTCTGTAATGAAAACATATGAATTTTCATAACAAATGACATTATTATAAATCAATGCAATTAAATTTTATAATGTAAGGATTTTTACCCAATTTTCACAGGCTCTAGGATGAACCCAAGATCCCGTCACCTGCCAACTGTGAGTCACTCTGTGGAGGTCTATTGGTCCATGCTCTTGGCCAGTGATGGAATCTCACTGCGCAATTGAAAGGATAATAGAGTTAATATAAATGCATAGAAAGAATATGTCAACTTAATAATTACTAGTAATTTCTTACCATGCTGTAACGATGTCATACAAATGACTTTGAACCATCTACGTGGTTCACTTCTAACTTTTTTCCATTTACAGAATTTATTCTGCTTCTCTTCTGAATATATTATTTATAATACATTGTTATTAATTGTGAATTTAATTGTTACCTTAAGATATCATAAATATGTAAATATTACCTGAAAAGCCTCAGACGAAAATTTCTCATAGAGTATCCGCTAATCATCTATATTCACGTGCGGCGGTGCCGACAGTACGACCTCCTTGTGTGTCCTGCACTGCTTGTACCAGTGGTGTAATTCTCCACAGTACTCCTTGAACTGCTCCCTGACCATGTCATTAACGGCATGAGAAATGTAGGGAACACTCAAATCTAAGACAAATTTATCCCGCAGTTTCATAAATAATAAATTAAGACAATAAACTTATTAAAAAAATAACTTAACCGTAAATGATCTTTCACAAAAGAAAATTTAATTTTTTAAAATTTACCGTAAGGCGCTGACTGATGAGCTATTTCACATCATCTGTCATGCCTGCCCAACGAAGGGTGGTGGTAGGGATCAGAGATCGGCATAGGATGTAAGACCCGTATCCTAATCCGTACTATTTCGTCAACCCCCACGATCCTTCCCGTCAAAGTCCGGCAATCCGCGACCTGTAATCGACGTTTAGGCACGACCGTAAGTCGTATCCTATATAATTGAGTCGGCTTAATCCGAGACTTGTATCATTGCGACCGTATCGTCGCTACGGTTCCGATGCCACGACTCATGTACCGATCTGATACCCAGACGAGGTGATGTGGACCCACGTTCAGTTTGAGAAAAAATACCGCGCGTTACAAATTCCAAGAGAATCTCTACAACATGTCAAATCAATGCCATCAATCAATCCCATGAATCACCTCTCATGTCAAGTACAAAGCACCCATACTTTCTTTCTCCACAAGTCAAGCAAACCCAAAGTTAACTAATACATCACCTCACCCATCACTCACATCCATCACCCATCTCCCATCATTTCTCCTTACAACTCTCTCTCTCTCTCTCTCTCATTTCTCAACATTTTCTAAGCCAAGCAAGAGCATCACACGTCCAAGGTTTTTCCAAGAGAAAGTGTGATTTTGGTGGCCCACTTTCCACTCCAAAACCCATCATCCTAGCCATCCATTTCCCATCTCCACCATCAAAGTGAAGCTCTAGGAGAGTAGCTTTCCAACGGACCAAGAATATCAAGTGGTGGGTGCTTCCATAGACTACTTTTTCATACTTTTAAGATGAGCCAAGTGAGGCCTACCGATCAATGGTATGGATCTCACTTTGGACCCTAAGATGTGGCCGATGACTCATCTTGATCATCAATATCATTCCATGATGGGGCCATTCTCCATGGACCCCATCATGATGTTTACTTTCCTTGCATTAAAGAGGTCATCTAGACCGTTCATTTTTAGTGGAGAAAGATTTCCACCGTTGATCTTTGAAATAGTGGGTCCACTTGTATTAGGGCCCACTCGATGTATGAATGAATGCAAGGGAGGGCTCATATTGTAACGCCCGTGAAAAATCCATACTTGGGCTCGAGTACCAACTCGACCCGAAATTGTGTAGAATTCATTCCTTTAGAAAATATGACTAGGTTAGCTAGTGTAACGTTAGAATAGCTGGGAAATGGTCCCTGATCACTTTAAATACGTTCTACAAGGCCCGAAGCGAGTGGAACCAAGGGTGCTATAATGCTCTAAAGCCTCGGATCAAACTCTAAACCGGTTTGTTCTCTGGACCCCTTTGAATCTTTGTATTGGATCTAGACCGCACGTCGAAAGTCCGATACCTCCTATCTTAGACCGTTAGAACCGTCTAGCTGGACTTGACACTCATTCCAAAAATCAAGTCAAACCGATAATCACAGGCTATTTCATTGAGCCTGGACCGAAGAGAGTGAGAATAGGGTTAGAATTGGAATTTGAAATTCAAATCTGGCACACAATTTGATGCATCAGTATTGAGCGTTCTGACCGTCAGAATACAGCCAAATTACACCCTTGGATCAGGAAAAATATCTATTATATATCACGAGACTTATAGGCCTGATCTTGGTGCGATGACCGTTAAACTGAAACTGGGCCGCCACGTGCGATCTGGGAACCCAACCGGTCTGAAAACTGGATGTGTGCTAGATCCAGTATGCATGAGCTTAAGTCCGACCGCATTTGGCCTGGGGACCTTCAGAAATGCCCTTTTGGACCGAAACGGCCCCGATTTGGTTAGGCACCAAGTAAACATTGTTCCCAAGCCTATTTTGGGCATGTTGTAGGCTATAAAAGGGGTTGAAACCCTCACTCCTCTCTCCCATCCGAATTTGAGAGAAGCCCTAGCTTGGGAGAGAGAAAAAGGTGGGAGATTGTGAGAGTGTGGGAGAGTTCTTCCTGCCACTTGTACTACGCGTTGCACGTGCTTAAGCAACACACCTCTACCGCTTTCCCGGCGATTCCACCGCGATCCTAGGTAAGTAAAAACCCTAAATAGTTGTTGATTTGAGTTTTCCTTGTTTCCATAGCGATGTAGCTTATGGATCTTGTGTATTAGGCTCCTTATTCGCCGTAGACGAGGCGTATACGCTCCGTTTCAATTCCCGAGTCTACAAGACATAAGGTGAGGATTTTAGACGCTTTGATTGACGGTTCCCAACGCTTTCAATGTCGTTTAATAGTAGATTCTTGACGGCATCGCCGTTTGACATGTACAAAATGCTCTCCGTTTCCCGTTTCGTAAGCTAACGAAGAATATGAGATTTAGGGCATTTTAGTCATTTGTAGGAAGTACTGTTTACATTCATATTTTGCTGATGTGATTGACATGGTTTGTTGTCGCATTAGGAAGTTAGGAATGCGTGCATAATTAGTTTGGCGAAGAGATTCGCCTAGTTGCGCACTTTGGGTCGACATACTATATGTAGACTTAAGTGTGTAGTGTATGTGTTTGTATAAATGCTTGTATTAGTATGTATTGAATTAGATGATGTTATTTGATAGTTTGTGATTGATTTTTCAATTATTATGCTGACCTAAATGATTTTCTACATGTTGACTAAATGCATGATTTCATTACATACATGAAATTTATGTGCTTGAGGATTTGCTTAAGTTGAATGATATAACATGTGTTAACATGCTCACATGATTGTATTTCAATTCCAATGCTCTTACATAACTTGTTGATGTGATTCCATAAGTGTTTGGGACTAGACTTAGTCCAGGCAGTCGGTAACCGAGCGAATTCGTGGCTGACTGGTCATAGCCACGAACGACGCGTCGATGAACGTGATTCGTGTTGAGAGTTGGCGGCAGTGGTTACGCCACGCGAAGTGTTTTACGCACTTCATGTCGTTCAGCTTGAGATGCGATCGCGCTAGTCGAGCCCGTCAAGTAACCCGACTGGCCGATGTTTGTTCACCTTGTATGTATCATAACTGCTTGAACCTAGGGTACTGAACTTACCATTGTAAACCCTATTAACCGTGGTACCTTGATCCACGAAGACTCATGAGCCGGGCATGGTGGTATGGGACACCGTGGTTGAGCTGTCGGCCTACGCTGGGGCCACAAACCTCCCCGTAGTGACCAGTGAGCACCTTGACTCGTGAGCAGATTATGGTGGTATGGGACACTATATTCTAGCTGTCGGCCTACACTGATCAGGCGACGAGCCCTTTGTAGTGACCGCGAGCGTATTCTGAGTCCACGGGAGGCGACGACCCTTCCGTTGCAGTAGAGTACGGTAGGCCTGTATTGATAAGGTGATGGGGGAGCGGTGCAACGAGTGCGAGCAACAGCCCTGGCAGCCCTTGCAGCGACCTACGAAATATACATCGTATGAGATTTCTAGGAGTGACGACCCTAGACAGGATCCGTGTTGGGATTGATACAAGGGAAGTACCTTAGTTTCCCAATCCTGCTGTTTGAATGGACTAATAACAACTTGGTAATCATATCACCATAGCATTGCATGTGCCTGGAAGATGTGGACCACTCTAGGGAGTGTGGCATGCCGCGGTCGTAAGATGTTGCCGCATGAGGGTGATCGTCGGTGAGGGCATACATCACGTCATATCATCTTGCATTAACAATAGTATTAGGATTGTCTGATTTACTGCTTTACTACTATCGCGTGATTGAATTGTGAACATGCTAATCTTTGCTCTATGATTCCACTGAGTTGATCACTCATTCCCACGTTACGGGATGGTGTTTGCAACACCCACCAGACCCTGTTGTAGTTGCAGGTGAGGACGAGATCCAGGAGGTGGAGCTAGATGATGACGAGGACCAGGATGAGTTCTCGTATATGCAGTATCATGACGGCTTCCCGTAGGCGACCTGGATCGAGGGGACATCAGTGGGACTTTTCTTTTTGAACATTATTCTTTTGTTATGTATATGTACATGAGACTCAGTGATGTAGTCATACTTTGGAGACAGATGAGATTACTTTGCTTTTCCATACAGTGATATATACATTGTTTAGTCTTCCGCTTGCTTTTATCACTGGATCTGAAGTATGAATTGCAGTTTTGGTATACTTTTACTCATGTGGATGCTTTAAATCAGGCAACATCGAATCATAACCATTTTTGTTGCATAAGTGACGGTCTGAAACTCGGGAGTTGAGTTTATACACGACCCCCGATTTTCAGGGTGTTACAAGTTGGTATCAGAGCATGAATGAGAGTATACTGGGCCTGGGTTATGGTCTTGCGACGTACGCTGTCGTTTCCTTTGACTTAGGTGGGTGCGAGAGGGGTCTAGAAACACTTCTAGGATCGCAGATTCGCCGATAGGCGAAGTCTATTAGGATCGATCGCAAGATCGAGTCTGTAACGTATCTCGGGTCGCGTAAAGCAACCCGAATCACTTCTAAGCTGTAGGAAGTCGGGTGGAGACGTCCTATAAGCGGTTTTAAACCGCAAAAGTGAATCCTTGGGCCGTGGGATGACCACGACTCCAGTAATCAATCGCCGGGGCTTAAAAACTCCGTTTTGCCAAAAAATTCTCAAAATTCCTCCTCTAAACACTTCAACCTTCAGTTTCTTCTTATCCATTTCATGTTAGGTATCAAACCTAATGTGAAAATAATACAAATTAGTACATTCACCAAATTTTACAGTGAATAGTAAAATTTCATGAAAAATGGCCATAAGGCTATTCTAACTTCACTTTCTTTAGCAAATAAAGAGCTAGATAGGTGTACTGGCTCCTTCTACCCCAAATTCATATGCTGCATCATATAGTTTGGTATTCGGGATTGCGATGTGGACCCAGAAAGCCCCAAACACATGTTTGGGCTCATACAGACCAAATTATTGTGAACCAAGGGGTGAGACCTAACTTTTTGGGACCCTGGGACCATGGGGGACCAGACTCATGGGGTCCCACTGGCCAACTTGAAGGTTAGCCGGGCGATGCATCGCCGGCCGGCGATCTCCGATGGGGCCGTCCTTCGGGCGCACCCCCTTAAATAGGGTCCACATCACCCCTATGCACCTCCCACATCACGAAAACCCCCAAATCCCACCTCTCCTTCACAAACAGCCCCCTACATAGCCCTAGATTTGATTTTCAGCAACCCATTCCAAACCCCGGCGTTCCAAACCACCTCTAAAACCTTCCTTGGCCAAAACCGACCACCACCCATCATTTATTGGGTGTTGGCAGCCTCTTTCCTTGAAGATATCATCATTTGGAGCTCCAAAATCCCCCAAATATAGCTGAAATCGTGAGGAGCTCCATCCCATCTTTTTGTTTGTATTTTTCCCTGAAACTATAGCCTTGGGAAGCTTGAAGCACCCCTCTACGACGCCTAGATTTCCTTTTTTCAGATTGGGCAACCATTTCCCCGCATTTTCGGCATTTTTCATGGCCTTCGTGGAAGCCATTTTGGGTCTTTTGTCACTCTCATCCATCCTGTCTTTGATGGGTAAGAGGAAAACTGCAACAGACGAGGCTGGGCCGAGCCGCCCTGCTCGATTGAGAAGACCGCGGGGTGGTGCCGCAAGTTCAAGCGCCGCCGCAGGTCCAGCTGCAGCCCTGGAGTGCCTTACAGAGCGGGATTTGGATCCCCATGCACACCTTGGACGAACCATTCTATCAGAGATGCCTCATGGTGAATACACTGATCGTAGAGTGTTATTTGAGGCGGACGTAGATGGGCGATTGTTCGGCGAGTATCTGTTGTTCGAACGCATTGAAGCTGCGCACTGGGGACCGATCTTTGAAGCTCGCGCTCGTGCTAATGTGATCACCGTTCGTGCCTTCTATGCTAACATCCAGAATCCTACCTTGGAGCCTTTGCAGTTCAAAATCCCTTTTGGTAGAGATCGGATGGCTACGATCGACGTCCGGTTGATTGCGCGACTTCTCAACGTGCCTCTAGATGATGTGCATCCAAGTGAGAAGAATTTGAGGCCTAGACGTGAACGAGATCGCCGCACCAGGTTTCTGTGCGGTAAGTTGGTTCCATGGCAGCCTAATAATAGCCTCAAGGCGACGTACATGTCTGAGGATTTGCGTCTGCTGCATCATATCTGCACGTTCAATGTTTATCCTAGGTCGACGAACCGCATTGAATGTACACGTCTTATGGTCGATTTCTTATTTCTGGTGGCCCAGGGAGAGAACGTATGTATGGCCACTTTCATCTTACGGCAGATAGTTCTCATAGCCAGGTCGAGAAGAACATCCGAATCGCTTCCCTTTGGCCGACTTATTTGTAAGATTGCGCTTGAGTTTGCCTATAGACTTGGGCCCGAATTGCCGGTATCGATTCACACCATCGATGAGTCGACAATGGTCAAGATGAAGATTGGGTCACAATACCGTGAAAATCAACTTGAAAGGGATAGTGGGGATGACTTTGATGAAGAGGAAGATCAAAGCGAAGAAGAACCTAGAGCAGAGGTTCAGGAAGAAGCTCAGGAAGAAGCAGAAGAGGAAGCTCAGGATACTGATGAGAGCCCTCCTCCTTCTGCGCAGGCTACTATCGACGACCGCATTGCTCGGATGGAGGAGAGTCAGACCGCTTTGCGAAGGGAAGTCCAAGAACTTCGAGCAGAAGTCGCTGATGCCAAGGCTGTTACAAAGAAGAAGTTTGGCAAGGTGACTCGCACCTTGAAGGCAATCCTGTGTTGCTTACAGGATAAGGGTGCTCCTCCTCCGTCACCAGACTCCGACTAGCGATGCGATCTTTGATGTTGTTATTAGTAGTTAGCCATTTCCTGTTTTATGTGTGTAAAGCCTATTAGGGCTAGTGCTTTGCTTATGTTGTTGTTGCTTAACTGTCTTAATTTCCATGTAATTCTAGTCATGATGCTTGTAAGGATATATCCCTTGTATTGTGACAATTTTGATTAATTGAAATGCATGGAATGCCTTTGACTCTTTAAGTGAATGTTTGCGGTGTAATTGTGCAATTGAGACTGACAAGGTTGCACCCTATTTTGAATATAGGGAATGCCACCTAAGACTACGAGGAGCGCGGTTCGACTTTCATTGTCAGAGCAGATGGATCAGACTCCCTCTCATTTGGCACTCGTCCGGACCCTGCTGTGGGCCCGATTCCTGAGACGGTTCGGTCGTCTCAGCCTGCTGTTGGTCCTACAGATGGACCACGGCCATTTACACCATCAGTTAGAGAGCCACAGCGCGCATCTACTTCCGCACCTCATCCGCCACAGCCTACTCCACCCCCTGATAGATTCGAGCAGATGATGGCTATAATGCTACAGCAGCAGCAGTTTCTGACCACCATAGTTGGGACTTTAGCCCAGGGTGGGGGTGCGACTGCATCTACTCCGCCTGCACCACCTGCGCATCCAGCTGAGGATGCCTATACTTACGCCCAGGATGAGGGCATAGCACATCCTGCGCAGCCTGCTTTCCCTGCGGGGAATCCTGCCGACACACGGGGCCTTCTGGAGCGATTTCAGCGCTTGCGGCCTCCTACTTTCACGGGTTCTCACAGACCCGAGGAGGCTGAGTTCTGGCTCGACCGAGTGTCGAAGATTCTACGGATGTTGCACTGTACCGAGGCTGAGCAGGTAGAGCTGGCTACCTTCCTGTTTGAGAGAGAGGCCAGTATGTGGTGGGATAGTATATTGCGGACTGTTACCGCAGATTTCGTATGGACATGGGCAGCATTCGAGTTCCGCTTCCATGAGAAGTATTATCCTCAGACCTACAGGTACGAGAGGGAGAATGAGTTTCTCCGTCTCAGGCAGGTAGCGATGACAGTTACCGAGTATGAGCATCGGTTCATAGAGTTGGGCAGGTACGTCCCGACGATTCTAGCTGATGAGCAGATGCGCATACGGGGTTTTTTGGAGGGCTTGCGACCGGATATTCGGTCGAAGATGTGCTGTGTCAGTTTCCCCTCCTATGCGGAGTTGGTTCACATGTCCATGCGGGCAGAGCAGGACGTGGATCGACTTGCGCGATCTCGAGGCCCGACTACTTCTAGGCCGCGACCAGATTTGACAGACAGGCCCTTCGCGGGTAAGAGGCCTCGCATTGATCCTCCTACCAGGACCACGGCGCCAGTAGGACCTTTTCGGCGCCCTGATTTATCATGCACATACTGTGGGAGGACGGGCCACTTAGCGCAGAGTTGCTTTTCGAGGATGCGGGACAGTGGGTTCTCGCCGCCGCAGAAGATTGATCGTGTACGTCCACAGGTGATATCAGCACCGCCTATACGGTCAGCTCCTGCGCATCCCTCTTTCAGACCCACAGTATCGCAGATTCGACAGCCTCCACGGCCCTTGACACAGCGGCCGAACCGGCCACAGCAGGCTCGAGTTCATGCACAGACCGCTGGGGCAGCTACGACGCCGACTTTTCAGCATTCAGCCTTCGAGGTCACGGGCCATATCGGAGGTACTCCCGTTCTTGTCATGGTGGACACTGGTTCCACGCTTTCTTTGATATCGCGTGCCATAGTCAGACGTCTTGGGTTGCAGACTATCACTATGGATAGCGTGCGAGTCCTTGCAGCTCATGGGGATTATTCGGACGTCACCCAGATGTGTGAGGGTTGTTTAGTTGATCTGGGAGGCAGGACGATGACTCTTGATCTGGTCGTCAATCCCTCGCTCGTTTATCTCGACGTCATTCTTGGCATGGACTGGTTGACTGCAGCGAGAGCCGAGATTGACTGCGAGGCTCGTGTGGTGACGGTGTACGAGCCTGAGGGCACGCCTTTCACATTTCCAGTGCGGGTAAATCTTCCCTTCCGCATTCTTAGCTACGCCACTCTATTGCGCGACGCTGGTGCCCAGGTACTTGAGCAGACGCCAGTTGTTTCTGAGTTCGGGGTTCTGTTCAGGAAGATCCCTGGTTTGCCGCCCCGACGTGAGATCGATTTCACTATCGATCTGGTTCCTGGTTCTACACCCGTCTCACTGCTGACGTATCGCATGGCACCATGTGAGATGGAGGAGTTGAGGACGCAGATTGATAGCCTGCTAGAGCTTGGCTTTATACGGCCTAGCGTGTCTCCTTGGGGAGCACCAGTCTTGTTCGTAAAGAAGAAGGATGGTTCGCTGCGATTGTGTATTGATTATCGCAGGCTGAACCAACTCACGGTAAAGAACAAGTACCCTTTGCCCAGGATCGATGACTTGTTTGATCAGTTGAGAGGAGCGCAGTACTTCTCGAAGATTGATCTTCAGTCAGGATATCATCAGCTGCGCGTCAGGGATGAGGACGTGCAGAAGACAGCATTCAGGACCAGTTTTGGCCACTATGAGTTCCTCGTGATGTCGTTCGGTCTCACGAACGCACCGGCCGTGTTCATGGATCTGATGAACCGGGTATTTCGGCCTTTCCTCTATCGATTCGTCGTTGTCTTCATTGACGACATTTTGGTGTACTCTAGGAGTCGAGAGGAGCATGAGGAGCACTTGCATTTGGTCCTTGATACGCTCAGACGACATCAGTTGTTCGCACAGTATAAGAAGTGCGATTTCTGGAAGCAGGAGGTGAAGTTTCTGGGACACGTGGTGTCCAAGGATGGTATGACAGTTGAACTGTCTAAGGTAGCTGCGGTGCAGGACTGGGAGCAGCCTGGTTCTGTCACTGAGGTGAGGAGTTTCTTGGGTCTCGCTGGCTATTATCGGCGCTTCATTCAGGATTTCTCGAAGATCGCGAGACCCTTATCTCAGTTGACACGGAAGGACGTGAAGTTTGCCTGGAATGATAAGGCGGAGTCAGCTTTTCAGGAGCTGAAGGACAGGCTTACGTCCGCCCCTGTGCTGGTATTGCCAGAGCAAGGGGTTAAATACACTATATTCACTGACGCGTCTAGCGTTGGTTTGGGTTGTGTCCTTATGCAGAGGGACAGGGTAATTTCGTATGCCTCGAGACAATTAAGGAAGCACGAGGAGAATTACCCTACACACGACCTAGAGTTGGCAGCCGTTATATTCGCACTGAGACTCTGGAGACATTACCTCTACGGAGAGGAGTTCGAGCTCTTTTGCGACCACAAGAGCCTCAAGTACATATTCACGCAGCGGGACTTGAATATGAGGCAGCGGCGATGGATGGAGACGTTGAAGGACTTCAAGTTTGAAGTCTCTTACCATCCTGGGAAGGCGAACCTTGTGGCTGATGCGTTGAGCCGTAAGAAGGCGATAGAGTTTGCGGCTCCGCTGATGGTTGCCGAGTGGGATATGGTGGAGTTTTTGTGAGACTTTGAGCAGAAACTCACCGTAGAGGAACCATTTGAGTTCATCGCACATGTACAGGTGCGATCTCAGATTGATGACCGAGTCATCGAGGCGCAGAGGGACGACGCGCATCTTACTGAGCTTCGAGAGCAGGCCAGTGATGATGCTGACGCCGACTGGCGAGTTGGTATGGATGGGGGCTTACGATACCGTGGCCGCCTATGCGTCCTAGATGTCCCTGACTTGAGACGAGAGATTCTCGAGGCTGCGCATTCTACTAGACTCGCGATGCATCCAGGCAGCACGAAGATGTATCGTGACGTGAAGAGGACGTATTGGTGGGAAGGTATGAAGACCCACATAGCTGAGTTCGTGTCCCGTTGTCTCACTTGTCAGCAGGTGAAGGCAGAGCATCGCCGACCACCTGGACTTTTGCAGCCTATGCCGCTTGCAGAGTGGAAGTGGGATTTCATTTCCATGGACTTCATTTCTGGGTTGCCGAAGACGAGGAAGGGGCATGATTCCATTTGGGTGATCATCGACCGATTGACGAAGTCGGCGCACTTCCTACCGATCAGAGTTACGAACTCTGCAGACGATCTGGCTAGATTGTACATCCGAGAGATCGTGCGTCTGCATGGAGTTCCGTTGGAGATCATGTCGGATAGAGACACGCGGTTCACTTCTATTTTCTGGACTCGCATTCAGGAGGCTATGGGTGTGAAGTTGAAGTTCAGTACTGCCTTCCACCCATAGACGGACGGACAGACGGAGCGAGTGAACCAGATCTTGGAAGACATGTTGCGGGCTTGCGCATTGGACTTCAAGGACAGTTGGGATGACTGTCTTGCATATGCGGAGTTTGCATACAACAATAGCTTCCAGGCGAGTATCGGCATGACACCTTATGAGGCGCTGTATGGGCGACCTTGTCGCGCATCGCATTGCTGGTTAGAGGTCGGTGAGCGTAGCTTGATTGGCCCAGAGTTGGTGCAGGCGATGTCAGAGAAGATCGATATTATTCGACGTCGGCTTCTTACAGCGCAGAGCAGACAGAAGAGCTACGCCGATACGAGACGGAGGCCACTAGAGTTCACAGTCGGGGATCATGTGTTTTTGCGAGTTTCCCCTATGAAGGGAGTCCTTCGGTTCGGGAAGAAGGGGAAGCTGGCACCGCGATTCATTGGTCCATTTTAGATCCTCGATCATGTGGGAGCAGTGGCTTACCGATTGGCTTTACCCACGCCCCTCGCGAGCGTCCACAACGTATTTCATGTTTCTATGCTGAAGAAGTACGTTACTGATCCTTCCCATATTATCAGATGGGAGCAGGTGCAGTTAGGAGAGGATGTTACTTATATCCTGCGACCGACACGCATCTTAGACAGGAAGGAGCAGGTACTGCGTAGCAAGGTGATTCCCCTTGTGAAGGTACTATGGACGCATCACTCTGAGGAGGAGGCTACTTGGGAGACAGAAGCCGAGATCAGAAAGAACTACCCACAGCTTCTCGAGGAGTACGAAAAGGTACAAAATTTCGAGGACGAAATTATTTGTTAAGGGGGGTAGATTGTAACGCCCGTGAAAAATCCATACTTGGGCTCGAGTACCAACTCGACCCGAAATTGCGTAGAATTCATTCCTTTAGAAAATATGACTAGGTTAGCTAGTGCAACGTTAGAATAGCTGGGAAATGGTCCCTGATCACTTTAAATACGTTCTACAAGGCCCGAAGCGAGTGGAACCAAGGGTGCTATAATGCTCTAAAGCCTCGGATCAAACTCTAAACCGGTTTGTTCTCTGGACCCCTTTGAATCTTTGTATTGGATCTAGACCGCACGTCGAAAGTCCGATACCTCCTATCTTAGACCGTTAGAACCGTCTAGCTGGACTTGACACTCATTCCAAAAATCAAGTCAAACCGATAATCACAGGCTATTTCATTGAGCCCGGACCGAAGAGAGTGAGAATAGGGTTAGAATTGGAATTTGAAATTCAAATCTGGCACACAATTTGACGCATCAGTATTGAGCGTTCTGACCGTCAGAATACAGCCAAATTACACCCTTGGATCAGGAAAAATATCTATTATATATCACGAGACTTATAGGCCTGATCTTGGTGCGATGACCGTTAAACTGAAACTGGGCCGCCACGTGCGATCTGGGAACCCAACCGGTCTGAAAACTGGATGTGTGCTAGATCCAGTATGCATGAGCTTAAGTCCGACCGCATTTGGCCTGGGGACCTTCAGAAATGCCCTTTTGGACCGAAACGGCCCCGATTTGGTTAGGCACCAAGTAAACATTGTTCCCAAGCCTATTTTGGGCATGTTGTAGGCTATAAAAGGGGTTGAAACCCTCACTCCTCTCTTCCATCCGAATTTGAGAGAAGCCCTAGCTTGGGAGAGAGAAAAAGGTGGGAGATTGTGAGAGTGTGGGAGAGTTCTTCCTGCCACTTGTACTACGCGTTGCACGTGCTTAAGCAACACACCTCTACCGCTTTCCCGGCGATTCCACCACGATCCTAGGTAAGTAAAAACCCTAAATAGTTGTTGATTTGAGTTTTCCTTATTTTCATAGCGATGTAGCTTATGGATCTTGTGTATTAGGCTCCTTATTCGCCGTAGACGAGGCGTATACGCTCCGTTTCAAATCCCGAGTCTACAAGACATAAGGTGAGGATTTTAGACGCTTTGATTGACGGTTCCCAACGCTTTCAATGTCGTTTAATAGTAGATTCTTGACGGCATCGCCGTTTGACATGTACAAAATGCTCTCCGTTTCCCGTTTCGTAAGCTAACGAAGAATATGAGATTTAGGGCATTTTAGTCATTTGTAGGAAGTACTGTTTACATTCATATTTTGCTGATGTGATTGACATGGTTTGTTGTCGCATTAGGAAGTTAGGAATGCGTGCATAATTAGTTTGGCGAAGAGATTCACCTAGTTGCGCACTTTGGGTCGACATACTATATGTAGACTTAAGTGTGTAGTGTATGTGTTTGTATAAATGCTTGTATTAGTATGTATTGAATTAGATGATGTTATTTGATAGTTTGTGATTGATTTTTCAATTATTATGCTGACCTAAATGATTTTCTACATGTTGACTAAATGCATGATTTCATTACATGCATGGAATTTATGTGCTTGAGGATTTGCTTAAGTTGAATGATATAACATGTGTTAACATGCTCACATGATTGTATTTCAATTCCAATGCTCTTACATAACTTGTTGATGTGATTCCATAAGTGTTTGGGACTAGACTTAGTCCAGGCAGTCGGTAACCGAGCGAATTCGTGGCTGACTGGTCATAGCCACGAACGACGTGTCGATGAACGTGATTCGTGTTGAGAGTTGGCGGCAGTGGTTAGGCCACGCGAAGTGTTTTACGCACTTCATGTCGTTCAGCTTGAGATGCGATCGCGCTAGTCGAGCCCGTCAAGTAACCCGACTGGCCGATGTTTGTTCACCTTATATGTATCATAACTGCTTGAACCTAGGGTACTGAACTTACCATTGTAAACCCTATTAACCGTCGTACCTTGATCCACGAAGACTCATGAGCCGGGCATGGTGGTATGGGACACCGTGGTTGAGCTGTCGGCCTACGCTGGGGCCACAAACCTCCCCGTAGTGACCAGTGAGCACCTTGACTCGTGAGCAGATTATGGTGGTATGGGACACTATATTCTAGCTGTCGACCTACACTGATCAGGCGACGAGCCCTTTGTAGTGACCGCGAGCGTATTCTGAGTCCACGGGAGGCGACGACCCTTCCGTTGCAGTAGAGTACGGTAGGCCTGTATTGATAAGGTGATGGGGGAGCGGTGCAACGAGTGCGAGCAACAGCCCTGGCAGCCCTTGCAGCGACCTACGAAATATACATCGTATGAGATTTCTAGGAGTGACGACCCTAGACAGGATCCGTGTTGGGATTGATACAAGGGAAGTACCTTAGTTTCCCAATCCTGCTGTTTGAATGGACTAATAACAACTTGGTAATCATATCACCATAGCATTGCATGTGCCTGGAAGATGTGGAGCACTCTAGGGAGTGTGGCATGCTGCGGTCGTAAGATGTTGCTGCATGAGGGTGATCGTCGGTGAGGGCATACATCACGTCATATCATCTTGCATTAACAATAGTATTAGGATTGTCTGATTTACTGCTTTACTATTATCGCGTGATTGAATTGTGAACATGCTAATCTTTGCTCTATGATTCCACTGAGTTGATCACTCATTCCCACGTTACGGGATGGTGTTTGCAACACCCACCAGACCCTGTTGTAGTTGCAGGTGAGGACGAGATCCAGGAGGTGGAGCTAGATGATGACGAGGACCAGGATGAGTTCTCGTATATGCAGTATCATGACGGCTTCCCGTAGGCGACCTGGATCGAGGGGACATCAGTGGGACTTTTCTTTTTGAACATTATTCTTTTGTTATGTATATGTACATGAGACTCAGTGATGTAGTCATACTTTGGAGACAGATGAGATTACTTTGCTTTTCCATACAGTGATATATACATTGTTTAGTCTTCCGCTTGCTTTTATCACTGGATCTGAAGTATGAATTGCAGTTTTGGTATACTTTTACTCATGTGGATGCTTTAAATCAGACAACATCGAATCATAACCATTTTTGTTGCATAAGTGACGGTCTGAAACTCGGGAGTTGAGTTTATACACGACCCCCGATTTTCAGGGTGTTACACATAGTGGCGGAGCCCTCCATCACGTGTGTCCCACTCTATCTCTCTCTCCCTCTCTTTTCATTTATTTTATTTCTTTGTGTGTGATGCAACGGACGTATGGCCCACTTGGATGGACCCCACCTTGAAGTAAGTATTTTATCCAAGCCGTCCATGAGTGGGGCCCATCTTATATGTATTACGCTCACACCATCCATCATGTGGTGGCCCACCTAAATAGGGCCCACCTTGAATACATTGTTACGCCAAAAAACGTCCAGCGTCTGGACGTTGCTGGGAGAAAACACAAATATGAGCTTAGATTTTTAAGCTCATGGGGTGGGTCACTCATATAGGCCCCACCTGATGAATGCATTCAATCCACGTCGTCCATCTCTTTCCTCAGATTATTTTAGGTGTTGAGGCAAAATATGAAGCTGATCCAACTTTTTAGTGGGCTGTTGAAAATAGCATTAATACCATTGAAATCTACCCAGAAAATCTTTTACACGCTGAAAGAGGCCCGATATTGGACTCGTTGGATTTATTATGAGTTGTGGAATTCAATGGATGGAGTGGATTCACTTGGAGAGGGCCCCGCATATGAAAAACCTCAAAAAAATAAGTTTTTCAAAAAAAATAAAAAATAGAAAGTGTAAGCAGCAGGGCTGCTGCTGCAGACAGCGTAGGTAGCGCTTACTGCCTACGGCGGGCGGGCGGACAGCAACCCACGGCCCCTGCCGTGGGCCCCATCTTGATGTTTATTTGTCATCTAAGCCGTTCATGAGGTGAGCCACCCCGTGAGGTGGGCCCCCTCCAAGTTTCAGTCAAATCTAAGATTCAGGTGGCCCACATCATAGGAAACTGTGTGATTGAATGTCTACCATTGGAACCTTTTTTTGGGTCCACAGAAGTTTTGGGATCAAGCTGAAATTTGTATTTCCCCTTCATCCAGGTCTGTGCGACCATGTCCACAGATTGGATGGAGATAAATGTTATGGTGGGCCCCACGTGGGACCCACAGTGATGTATGTGTTTCACTGGCACCGTCCACTGACCGTGGACGGTGTGTGTGTGTGTGTGTGTGTGTGTGTGTGTGTGTGTGTGTGTGTGTGTGTAGATATATAGATATATTATATTATATATAATATTGTATATATTATACAGATTATATATTATATTATATTATATATATATATATATATATGATGGTGCATCCTTATGTGGACCCCCACCCTTTGATGCATGTCTTGCATCCAAACCGTCCACCAGTTGGCCAGTTTGTCTCACTGGCTTGAGCTAAAAATGAGTTAGATCTATGGATCAAGTGGGCCCACCTTGGTATGTGTATAGGGCCCATGTTGATTTATTTGGGGCCGTTGTTGAGGCCCACCTTGATATGAATCTAAGGCCCATTATACAACCCAATTAGTGTGGCTCATATAATATATATAAGGCCTATGGGTTAAGGCCCATTGAAATGTATTAAGGCCCATGAAATTAGTCCCATTTTGATGTATTTTAAGGCCCATGGGTCGAAGCCCATTGTGATGTATTAAGGCCCGTGGGTTGAGACCCACTGTGATGTGTATAGGGCCTATGGGTTGAGGCTCATCTCGATGTATTTGTGGCCCGTTATTGAGGACCATCCTGGTATATGCATGAGGCCCATTGTTGAGGCTCACCTTGATGTGTATGAGGCCGTGTTGAGGCCCATTTTGATGTGAATGTAAGGCCCATGATATGAGGCCCATTTGATGTATTTGTGGCCCGTGGTTGGGGCACACTTTGATATATAAGGCCCATGAGTTGAGGCCCATTGTGATGTATTCAAAGGCCCATGGGATATGACTCATTGTAATGTACATAAGGCCCCTTTAATGCGGCCCACTTGATTTACCAAAGCCCCGTATGATGTGGCCCATTTGATGTATTTAAGGACCATTGGTCGAGGCCCAACGGATTGTCCTTAGAGTCCATTGCAATGTGCGATTTCTCCATGGGTTGTGTAATGATATTTATGGCGGGCCGAGCCTTGGGAGCAATGTTGGTTTGACGTCCACATTGTAAGTATAATGTTGGTTAAATGTCCGCATTACGACTCTCCCTAGGGCCTATTGATAGGCTCATATTTGTTGATAGTTCATCACTTTATAACATGCTTAGTATAGCCCCATGATTCATGCTCATACGCATCATATGTATGCTTGATATGAGGAATGTTTAATCATAGCATAAGCCGTTGGGCTGAGACACTTACAGGACTCCTTATGAGACAGAGTGCCCCACATGATTGCGCAGTACGCGCTGGATTGCTGCATGATTTGACAGTATGACTCATGCATCTCGCATGTGTGTGACTTGATCACTGTACGCCCTAGTGACATCAGGGTCGTGACTCCACAAGTTCATCGTGGATGGCCGTATTGGATACCGAAAATGCTTGGTTCTAACACTGTGGGCACTTAGGATGTCCTTGGATGAAAGTCTCAGAACCTTTTTGGTACCAGGAGATGCTCTAACGTCTAGACCGAGTGGATACACGAGCGCCCGAGTGCCGAATACCAGTAGGCCACGTCTCCCACTGTGTCATGGTCGGTTGGAAGGGGGTGTGGCCTTATCCGCCTGAGTGAGGGGGCTATAAGCTAGGCTGAGTTTGACTAGCTCACAAATGAGTCCGCTATCGATGAGCCGGGTAGGTATTGACAGACTACTGGTCAGGCAGATAGTGAGGTCTATTTCGCTTGCTTGACTGTGCAACTAGGGAGGAGGCAGTCATTGCAAAGTGTATTAGACCCCGGTAATATTCAGAGAGGAACTGTACTGATATGTGTACTTGATGAGTACCGACTTGCTTGGATTACATTTTGCATATGACATTCGGCTATGTAGGCATTGCATTGCATCGATGTGGCCGATGGCATTCATATCTCGCATCGCATGGCCTTGGTATGACCGATAGCATTCATGCCTTGCATTACATAGCCTTGGTATGGTTGATTGTATTCATGGACTTACCGCATACTTCCGCACTACTCTGATATTGTACACTTAGCGTTTGTCTTGCGCACACACTTACACCACCCTCTAAGCTTTTGTAAGCTTATGCACGATAGTTACATGTAGGTAGCTTTGGACAGCAGCAGAGCTGAGGCAGGAGTGCGTATCAGGACATTTTGGAGCTTTTTGATCACCTTGTATTTCCCTTTCCGTATTGTACTTAAAGTTTTTGATATAGTGGATATGTGGTGATGTTATTTTGTGACTTGGTTATGCTTGTGGTTATGCTCCATTACAAAAAAAAATTATTTTGAAAATCCTCCTTGTAGGGTCCCAGGATCAGAATTTGGCATATGATTACCAGGAACCGAGAATGGGACACTATGGAGGCTGTCGGCACCGGATTCGGCGATCGGGATTCCTGTGAATCCGATTTTCGAGTTTAGGGGGTGACATAGGACACCGACCTCTGACATAAACAACTTGACATTGTCCCCAACAGGTCTAAGGCAGTCTAGTGGAAACTCTACCGTCACCCTACCCTCACACGTAAGTTACTTTAAAACTAACCCACAAGTGGGTCCACGTCCTAATCGGCTGGTCGACGATACTATCACAAAAGAAATATGTAAGTCTAAATATAAACAGAAGTCACTAAAAGAAATATATGTCTATACTTACATGCAATGACTTGTGTATGCGCAATCGAGGGATCAGACGCCTTTGATGCAACATGTGACGTTGATGTTGTTTCCATCACATCACGGTTGAAAGGGGTAGATCCAGTGCGAACTACGAACTTATAAATTTAAACAATGTCAGTACAAGTGTATGAACATCAATATAATAAACATATTAAACTTTATAGTGCAAGTGGAATATACTAAAATATTATACAAGTAGTATTGATAGTAGAATGAATTTGTGCTTATGATGAGAGAGATGATTAAAATATGATTAGACCATTATACTATAATACAAGCAGAATATAATTAAACCGTAAATATTCTAGTAAAATTTAAAAATTTCATTACACATTGTCATTCTATATTAAATACATGTATTTCATTGTAATACGAAACAACTTCGGATCAACTATCCGAAGTACTTCCTGCGTAAGTCATCGTACGCTGCAGAAGTATATGTTAAACTATGTGAAGCACTTGACATTGTTATAGCCAACATGCCAGTCACAATAGGAGAAATCTGACATTCAGATGTGCAAGTGACAAAACCACCTCTTCCATACGAAATTTTTCGCAGCTATATTCCTTCATCAGGTTCGACATTTCTTTGAGATTGTATAATCTTTCGCCTGAGTTATCGTCGATATATTCCTCCCAACACTCATTGACCATTCTGGGTATCTCTTTGGCCCTACTAGAAGAAGATAAGATCGGAAAGTCCATCCGCAACAGCTAATGAAGTATTTTGTGTGCTTCTGCTACGCTCTGATTTGATGAGGACATGATCAGAAATTGACTCAACTGCAAATGTAGATTATAAACAAGTCAATTAAAAGAAAGAATCATGACTTGTAGAACATGTATACATGTAATAATCAAATTATTCGAATTGAAAATTGACATGTAAATCATGTGTATATTTAATAATCGTCATTTGTATTACTATCGCTTAGGATTATTTCTTCTTCATCATCACTATCGTTAATCAGTATTTTCTCTTCATTATCTATAACATCATCATTAATGAAACTGCTATCATCTCCAACAATGTCATGTATTATTAAGGCATCCACATGATCAAGTGGCACATCATCTCTGTCCAATTGCACCACATCAATATCAACATTTGGATCAGTCTCTCTATCCTCAGATGGCATGTCTTCTTGATATGTTTGTTCAACCCTAGACGTTTCATTTCCCCCACTCTCACTATCTTCAACGTCTGGTTCAGGAGCGTCAAATATGTTCCTGGGCTTTATTTTCTGCACCACGTGTCAAGAGCCGCCTAACTTGGTGTTAGCGAGGTAAAATACTTGTTCGGCTTGACGGACGAGGACAAATGGGCAGTCCTTAAACCACTTCCAAGATAAATTTATGCTCATAAAGTAGTCGTCAGTCTGTATTCCCAACTTCTTATTTCCAATGTCCCGCCAATCACATGTTAATAAGTACACCCGCTTTCTCATACAATAACTCAGCTCAATAATATCCGTCAAAGCGGCATAAAAGTCAATTTCTACGTCCTCATGCGTTCCTTTCACAACCACTCCACTATTTTGTGTGGTCCTATACTTCTCACGCTCTTCAGTGTGGAACCAAATCCCATTTACAATACAACTTGTATATCTAGATATGCGTTTATCAAGGCCACACGCTAGTGAGTAGAGTGCATCAGACGCATCCGCAGAGTTGTTAGTGTGCAACATCTTCATCTATTATCACATACAAAATGTAATTATTTAAGAATTTTCTTAGGTTTAAATATGTACAATACAACAAAATTCTATGTATAGTAAGATATAAGGTAAAATCTTACACATTATGTGAACCATTTTGAAAATTAATCCTGATGCATTTAATCATAATTTTTCGGGTATTAGGACTTCATCTCCTCGATGTATTCGCTACACATAATTGGCATGTCATTAGGAAGAAACATTAAGAACATCATATATAAAGATACAATTATCGAGGGAGGACTTACTCTAAGTACGACTCTATTTCTTCATAATTATATAACACATATCACCGCACCTTTTCTTTATCCGTAAGGTCCATATCTTGAAATGTTGGGGATCCTAAAGGATGAATGTTATGTGCGAATACAGATATGAGTCCTTGTTCATGCTCCTGCCCTTCATCGGCATTCCGATCTTCTCGGTTGAATCTGGTTTCTATACCACGGAGATACATGGAGCAAAATGTCAGGCACTTATTATCAATATGCGCCTTAACAATGGATCCCTCTAGATGTGCTTTATTCCTCATAAATTGTTTTAGTGTGTGAAGGTGTTTGTATATAAAATCACTGTGTTATATGTATGAAAACATAGATATATTTAGTTTATGAAATGAATAAAAATTGTAATAAGTTCTACCACCTTTCGATCGAATACATCCAACAATATTGTATTGGGCCTGTAAGCTTTGCCTCGTGCGGTAAGTGAATCGTTAGTTGCACCATAACATTAAAAAATGTAGGTGAAAATATTCTTTCAAGTTTATAAAGGATTACAACAATGTCCCTCTCCAGTCATTTAATAACCTCTACATTAAACGATTTTGAACACAAATCCTTAAAAGAATATCCCCAACTCAATCAGCGCCGCACTGATATCCTTGCTCAGGAATCCACGAATCGCAATTTGTAGTAGACATTATAGAAGGATGTGAAAATCATGACTTTTCATTCCTGTTATCTTACAATCCGTAATGTTTACGCGCCGAGATATATTTGACCCATACCCATTGAAAAACTTCACTGATCTCAACCATTCACATAAACGCTTTTTCTCTAATTTTGTCAATGTGTAGCAGGTTGCTGGTATAATATATGAATTTTCATGCGATTGCAAGTGCAACTTTTTCCTTAAACCCATTACTTGTAAATCCAATCGAGCATTGAAACTGTCTTTTATTTTCTTCTCTATATTCATCAATATTCCGAAGACATTGTCACATATATTTTTCTTAATATGCATGACATTCAAGTTGTGTCGCAATTTTAGATCACTCCAATAGGACAACTAAAAAAAATGCTCTTCTTCTACCAGTTATACTTCAATACTGTACGCTTCCTCTTCTTCAAGTGCAGTTGTCACGCTCTAAATTCAAAAATCGGATTCACATGAATCCCGATTGCCGAATTCGGTGCCGACAGCCTCCGTAGTGCCCCATTCTCGGCTCCTGACAATCAAATGCCAGATTCCGATCCTGGGATCCTGCAAGGAGGATTTTCAGAATGAATTTTTTTTTTATAATGGAGCATAACCACAAGCATAACCAAGTCACAAAACAACATCACCACATATCCACTATATCAAAAACTTTAAGTACAATGCGGAAAGGGAAATACAAGGTGATCAAAAGCTCCAAAAGGTCCTGATATGCACTCCTGTCTCAGCACTGCTGCCGTCCAACGCTACCTGCACGCAACTATCGTGCATAAGCTTACAAAAGCTTAGAGGGTGGTGTAAGTGTGTGCGTAAGGCAAACGTCAAGTGTATAGTATCAGAACAATGCGGAAGTATGTGGTAAGTCCATAGAATCAACCATGCCAAAGCTATGAGATATGAATGTCATCGGCCACATCGATACAATGCAAGGCCTATATAGCCGAATGTCATATGCGAAATGCAATCCAAGCAAGTCGGTACTCCTCAAGTACGTATATCAGTATAGTTCCTCTCTGGATTTCACCGGGGTCTAATACACTTCGCAGAGACTGCCACCTCCCTAGCTGCACAGTCAAGCAAGCAGATAAGACCTCACTATCCGCCTGACCAGTAGTATGCCAATACCTACTCGGCTCGTCGATAGCGGACTCATTTGCGAGCTAGTCAAACTCAGCCTAGCTTATAGCCCCCTCACTCAGGCGGATAAGGCCACACCCCCTTCCAACCGACCACGACACAGTGGGAGACGCGGCCTACTGGTATTCGGCACTCGGGCGCTCATGTATCCACTCGGTCTAGACGCTGGAGCATCTCATGGTATTAAAAAGGTTCTGGGACTTTCACCCAAGGACATTCTAAGTGCCCACAGTGCTAGAATAAGTATTTTCGGTATCCAATACGGCCATCCACGATGTGCCTGTGGAGCCACGACCCTGATGTCGCTAAGGCGTGCAGTGATCAAGTCATACGTATGCGAGATGCATGAATCACGCTGTCAAATCATGCAGAAATTCAGCGCGTACTGCGTGATCATGTGGGGCACTCTATCTCAAAACGAGTCCCGTAAACGGTCTACCTAATGGCGTATGCTATGATCAGTCAATACTCATATCAAGCATACAGATGATGCGTATGGGCATGAATCATGAGATTATACTAAGCATGTTATAAGGCGATGGATAGCAACGAGTATGGGCCTATCAATGGGCCCTAAGGGGAGTTACAATGCGGACATTTAACTAACATTGTACATACAATGTGGACGTCAAACCAACATTGTTCCCTAGCCACGACCTGCCATAATTATCATTTCACGAACCATGAGAAACGTACATTGCAATGGACCCTAAGGACATCCGTTGGGCCTCGATCCTTGGGCCCTAGATATATCAAATGGGTCGTATTACATGGGCCTCACATTCACCAAATGGGTTGCATTAATGGGCCTCACCAATGAGCCTTATGTACATTGCAATGGTCCATGATCCATGGGCCTTGAAATACATCAAAGTGGCCTCATAATATGGGCCTTACAACTATCAAAGTGGGCCTCAATCACGGGCCACAAATATATCGAATGGACGTATAACATGGACTCACATTCACATCAAAGTGGGCCTTAACAATGGGCCATAATTGTGACAAGATGGGCTCGATCACTCGGGCCTTATATATATACCAAGGTAGGCCTCAACAACGGCTACCATTACATCAATATGGGTCTCCTCATATGGGCCTTACGAATGCCAAGGTGGGCCTAAAAAAATGGCCACAAATATATACGTACATGCATACATACATATATACATACATATATGTGTATGAATCATGTCAAAGGATCAACCGATCCTCACTTCAAATAATAGTGGTGGGACCCACTTGAACTACGAATCTAACTCATTCTTTAGCTCATGCCACAAATGAGCTTTCCTAATGGTTGGAAGGCTTGGATGCAACACATGCATCATGGTGAGCCCCACTACCACTAAATAGTGTGAATAAAACACATTTTAATGGGGTTCCACCGTCCACTGGACGTGTAAATAGAACACATATATCATAGTAGGCTCCACCATCCGCCTGGACGGTGGAGGCACCACACATATATCACTGTGGGTCCCATGTGGGGGCCCACCATAATGTTTACTTTCCATCCAGCCTGTTGGTAAGGTCACAAAGGCCTGGATGAACGGAAAAACAAATATCATCGTGATCCAAAACTTCTGTGGCAACCAAAAAGTTTCAATGGTAGGCACTTAATCAATACTGTTTCCTATGATGTGGGCCACTTGAGCCTTGAATGGGCCTGATTCTTGGGTGGAGCCTCTTCAGGTAGAGGCCCACCATCTAGATGGATCGGATGACATATAAACATCAAGGTGGGGCCCACGGCAGGGGCTGTGGGTCAGCCTCGTCCGCCCGCCCGCTAAAGGACGCAGGACGCACTAGCGTCCTGACGTCCAGAGGCAGCACGGCTTGCCCCCCTTTTTTAAAAAAAAAAAAAAAAAAAAAAAAAACTGTTTTTGTGAGGTTTTTGGTACGAGGGCCCGCTTCAAATGCATCCACTCCATCCATTGTGTTTCCAAGCCTGAAACAAATCTATCAAGACCAATAACAGACATTTTCCAATGTGTAATAAAAATCTGGGTAGGTTTTAACGGTACTAATATTGTTTTCAACACTATGGCCCACTAGGTACTTTGATCAACCTCATTCTTCGGCTCAACGCCTAAAATGAGTCAGGGGAGAGAATGGACGGATTGGATTATAAACATACATCAAGGTGGGTCCCGTACAAGTGGCCCACCCCATTGGCCTTCATTTTTTATTTTTTTTTTCTCCAGTGACGTCCAGCGCCTGGACGTCTTTTTTTTTTTTTTTTTTTTTTTTTGTTTTGGGTTGTATGAAATACATTCAAGGTGGGCCCTGATTAAGTGGGCCACCCCAAATGGATGTACATTTAAGATGGGCCCCACCCATGGACGATTTGGAAAAATATGTATTTCATGGTGAGGCTCATTCAAGTGGGCCACATGGCCTTATCAACATAACTATATATAAAAAAAGAGAGAGAGAGAGAGAGAGTAAAGAAGTGGGACACGCGTGATGGAGGGACCCCAACACTATGGGTCCTCCGTTTCAACCATCCAATCATACATCAATGGGTCCCATTGCATATGGGACCATCCAAATAAAAGATCAACGGTGGAGATCTCACTCCACTAGAAATGGACGGTCTAGATGACCTCCTCAATACAAGGAAAGTAAACATCATGATGGGGTCCATGGAGAATGGCCCCATCATGGAATGATCTTGATGATCAAGATGAGCCATTGGCCACATCTTAGGGTCCCAAGTGAGATCCAAACCATTGATCGGTTGGCCTCACTTGGCCCATCTTAAAAATATAAAAAGTAGTCTAAAGAAACACCCACCACTTGATCTTCTTGGTCCGTTGAGATGCCGGTCTCCTAAAGCTTCACTTTGATGGTGGAGATGGGAAATGGATGGCTAAGATGATGGGATTTGGAGATGGGAAGTGGGCCACCAAAATGCACATTTTCTCTCCATGGAAGGCTTGGACGTGGGAGAGCTTTCTTGCTTGAGATTTGGAGTGTTGAGAAATGAGAGGGAGAGAGAGTTGTAAGAGTGATGGAGTGATGTGAGGTGAGTGATGGGTGAGGTGAGTGATGGGTGAAGTGAGGGATGGGTGAAGTGAGAGGTTAGTTGACTTAGGTGGTTGCTTGACTTGTGGAGAAAGGAAGCATGGGTGTTTGTACTTGACATGAGAGGTGATTGATGGGATTGATTGATGGGATTGATAGGACATATTATGGAGATTCCTTGGGATTTGTAACGCGCGGTGTTTTTACTCGAACTGAACGTGGGTCCGTATCTCATCGTCTGGGTATCGGATCGGTGCGTGAGTTGCGGCGTTGGAACCGCGGCGACGATACGGTTGCAACGATACAAGTCTCAGATTAAGCCGGCTCAAATGAATAGGATACGACTTACGATCATGCGCAACGTCAACTATAAGTCGCGGATTGCTGGAATTTGACGAGAAGGATCGCGGGAAACAATGGAACAGTGCGGATTAGGATACAAGTCTTACAGCAGTGCCTTACCAAATCTAACTTCTCTAATGTTACTCAGTTATTGTATCACATCTTCTCCAAGCACTACTTTCGGTGGTGGCTGATGATTTTATTTGCCATTAAAGATCATCGTCTTCTTGCGCCAACTATGATCGTTCGGAAGGAAGAGACGATGACCCATATAACACATTTTTTTACCATGCTTCAATGACAATAAACAAGTTTCAATACTACATGTAGGACAAGATAACTTTTCCTTCGTGCTCCACCTAAACAAATCCCTTACGTGGAGAAGTCATTTATTGTTCACAAGACCACTGCATACAATCGAAATGTCTATCCTGCAAATGTGTCATGCGTCTGTACTCCTTAAGTATAGGTTTAGGTTTAAGTTAAGATTATAGGTTATAGGTTTAGGTTTAGGTTTAAGTTATAGGTTATAGGTTTAGGTTTAGGTTTATGTCACGCCCCAAATCCAAATATCGGATTCACATGAATTTCGATTGCCGAATTCGGTGCCGACAGCCTCCGTAGTGACCCATTCTCGGCTCCTGACAATCATATGCCAGATTCTGATCCTGGGATCCTATAAGGAAAGGGAAATACAGGGTGATCAAAAAGCTCAAAAAGGTCCTGATACGCACTCCTGCCTCAGCACTCTGCTGTCCAACGCTACCTACACGCAACGGTCGTACATAAGCTTACAAAAGCTTAGAGGGTGGTGTAAGTGTGTGCACAAGGCAAGTGTCAAGTATATAATATCAGAGTAATGCGAAAGTATGCGGTAAGTCCATGAATAAAACCAACCATACCAATGCTATGTGATGCAAGACATGAATGCTATTGGCCATACCAAGGCCATGTGATGAGAGACATGAATGCTATCGGCCACACCGATGCAATGCGAGGCCTACATAGCCGAATGTCATATGCGGAATGCAATCCAAGCAAGTCGGTACTCATCAAGTACACATATCAGTACAGTTCTTTTCTGAATATCACCGGGGTCTAATACACTTCACAGTGACTGTCACCTCCCTAGCTGCACAGTCAAGCAAGTGGAATAGACCTCACTATCCGCCTGACCAGTAGTCTACCAATATCTATCCGGCTCGTCGATAGCGTAATCATTTGCGAGTTGGTCAAACTCAGCCTAGCTTATAGCCCCCTCTCTCAGGCGGATAAGGTCACACCCCCTTCCAACCGACCACGACACAGTGGAAGATGTGGCCTACTGGTATTCGGCACTCGGGCACTCGTGTATCCACTCGGTCTAGATGTTAGAGCATCTCCTGGTACCAAAAAGATTCTGAGACTTTCACCCAAGGACATCCTAAGTGCCCACAGTGCTAGAACTAAGTATTTTTGGTATCCGATACGACCATCCACGATGTACCTGTGGAGCCATAGCCCCGATATCGTTAGGGCGTGCAGTGATCAGGTTACACATATGCGAGATGCATGAATCACACCGTCAAATCATGCAGCAATCTAGCATGTACTGCCAATCATGTGGGGCACTCTGTCTCATAACGAGTCCCGAAAATGGTCTGTCTAATGGCGTATGCTATGATCAGTCACTACTCATATCAAGCATATATATGATGCGTATGGGCATGAGTCATGGGATTATACTAAGCATGTTATAAAGCAGTGAATATGAACGAGTATGGGCCTATCAATGGGCCCTACGGAGAGTTACAATGTGGACGTCAAACCATCATTGCTCTTAAGGCACGACCCACCATAAATATCATTACATGAACCATGGGGAAAATGCACATTGCAATGGACCCTAAGGACATCCCATTGGGCCTCGATCCATGGGCCTTAGATACATCAAATGGGCCGTATCACATGGGCCTTACATTCATCAAATGAGCTGCATTAATGGGCCTCACCAATGAGCCTTATGTACATTGCAATGGTTCATGACCCATGGGCCTTGAAATACATCAAAGTGGGCCTCACAACTTGGGTCTTAAATATATCAGATGGGCCTACACACATGGGCTTTAAATATATCAAATGGGCCTACTCTCATGGGCTTTAAATATATCAAATGGGCCACTCTCATGGGCTTTATATATACCAAATGGGCCACTTCAGTTGCGTCCCATGCACATCAAATGGGCTTAATCCCATGGGCCTTATATGTATCAAATGGGCTTAATCCCATGGGCTTTAAATATATACCAAGGTGGGCCTCAATGGATGGCCATAAGTAAATTAAGATGGGCCCCATACATATGCCAATGGGGGGTCCATTTGAACTTTAAATCTGCCCATTCTTTAGCTCATGCACTAAAATGATTTATCAAAATTGGTTGGGGAAATCGGATGCAGCTCATGCATCATGATGGGGCCCGCTGTCCACACCTGGATGGTGTGAATAAAGCACAAACACCATGGTGGGCTTCCACACCATCCGCTGGACGGTGTGAAGAGAACACATACATCAAGATGGGCTCCACCGTCTGCCTGGACGGTGGGAGAGAAACACGTACATCACTGTGGGTCCCATGTGGGGCCCACCATAATGTTTACATGCCATCCAACCCGTTGATAAGGTCACACAGACCTGGTTGAAGAGAAAATACAAATTTTAGCTTGATCCAAAACTTCTGTGGGCCCCAAAAAGGGTTTCGGTGGTAGACGTCCAATCTCACTGTTTCTCACAGTGTGGGCCACCTGAGCTTTGGATGCGCCTCATTTTTGGAGAGGGCCCACCTCAGAGAGTGGGCCACCTTGTGGATAGGTCAGATGGCAAATAAACATTAAGGTGGGGCCCACACGGTCAGTCGTGGGACCCTTACGTCCGCCCACCCGCTCGCCAGCCGCTGGCGCGGCCAGCCCTCTGACACAGCAGCAGTAGCAGCTGTGATATATATATATATATATATATATATATATATATATATATATATATATATATATATATATATATTTGAGAAAAACCATGTTTTTGGAGTTTTTCTCATGTGGGGCCTGCATCAGGTAGATCCACCCCGTCCATTAGATTTCACTGCCCATAACAATCTTATCAAGACCAATATCGGTCCTTTTTCAGTGTGTAAAAAGAATCTGGAAAGGATTCAATAGTAATGGTAATGTTTTTAAAACCATGGCCCACTAGATACTCGGATCATCCTCATTTTTTGGCTCAACGCCTAAAATGAGTCGGGAAAGAGGATGGACGGCTTGGATTAGAAACATATATCAAGGCAATATATGTGCCTTCACATTCACGTCCAGAGACATGGTCTCTGGACTCTTTTCTTTTTATTTGGCCTGCACGTATGTTAAGGTGGGCCCTTCATAGGTGGGCCACCACATGGTGAGGTGGTGTGGTTACAATATATATGTAAAGTGGACCACACCTTTAGATGGTTTGGATCTAATACATGCCCCATTGTGGGGTCCATTCATAGGTGGGCCACCACATGGTGAGGTGGTGTGGTTACAATACATATGTAAAGTGGACCACACCTTTAGATGGTTTGGATCTAATACATGCCCCATTGTGGGGTCCATCCAAGTGGGCCATAAGGCCATTTCATCACACAAAAATAAATAAATAAATGAAAAGAGAGGGAGAGATAGAGTGAGACACGCGTGATGGAGGGACCCCGACACTATGGGCCCTCCGTTTCAACCATCCAATCATACATCAATAGGTCCCATTGCATATGGGCCTTCCAAATAAAAGATCAACGGTGGAGATCTCTCTCCATCCAAAATGAACAGTCTATATGACCTCTTTAATGCAAGAAAGTAAACATCACGATGGGGTCCATGGAGAATGGCCCCATCATGGAATGATATTGATGATCAAGATGGGCCATCGGCCACATCTTAGGGTCCCAAGTGAGATCCAAACCATTGATCGGTTGGCCTCACCTGGCCCATCTTAAAAATATGAAAAAGTAGTCTATGGAAACACCCACCACTTGATCTTCTTGGTCTGTTGGAAATCTACTCTCCTAGAGCTTCACTTTGATGGTGGAGATGGGAAATGGATGGCTAGGATTAGAGCTTTTGGGATGGGAACTGGGCCACCAAAATCACATTTTCTCTTATGGAAAGAGCTTGGACGTGGGTTCTCTTTTGCTTGTGATTTGTTGCTTGGGAAATGAGGGAGAGAGAGAGGGTTGTAAGGAGATATGAAAGATGGGTGATGGATGTGAGTGATGGGTGAGGTGATGGTGTACTTGACATGAGAGTTGACTTGGTGGTTGCTTAGCTTGTGGAGGAAGAAAGCATGGGTGCTTTATACTTGACATGAGAGGTGATTGATGGGATTGATTGATGAGACTGATGAGACATGTTGTAGAGATTCTCTTGGGATTGCAAATGTGCGGCGTTTTCTCAAAATAAACGTCGGCTCACATCTCTTAGTCAGGGTATCGGATCGGTACATGAGTCGCAGCGTTGGAACCGCGGCGACCGTGCGGTCGCAATGATACAAGTCTCGAATTAAGCCGACTCAAATGTATAGGATACGTCTTACGGTTGTGCGTAACGTCGACTATAGGTCGCGAATTATCAAAATTCGACGAGAAGGATCGCGGGAGTTGACGGAACAGTATGGACTAGGATACGGGTCTTACAGTTTAGGTTTAGGTTATAGGTAATATGTTATAAGTTTATGTTATAGGTTTATGGATTTGAGAATAAGTTTAGGTTTAGGTTTAGGAATTTGAGTTTGGGTTCAGGTTCGGGTTTAGGTTTAGGTTTAGGGTTAGGAAATCATTATACCCACTATAAATATATGTAGTTTATCTATACCGTCCATATGCTTTTCCACATCATTTAAGGGGTTGAAACCAAAATTAAATTGTATCCAAAACTCAGGTGGACCATACCACAAGAAACAGTGGGTATAATGATTTCCATCATTAAAACCTTTCTAGGGCCTGTAGTGATGTTTATTTATCATCCAACTTGTTCACAAGATCACACAAACAGTGATTAAGGGAAAAAATAAATATCAGCGATTCCTACCTTTCAGGGACCCCCGCTTAACATCCGGATAGCTCCAATGCACATCCGGGTCTGCTCCATCAATTTCGAGTTAATACATAAACACGGGTCTATCCAAATGGCTAGGCCACCTATATTGTTGTTTATAGAAAATAGATAGCTTCATCATGGTCATAACAGCGCTTCTCACCTTCCACGGACCCCCACTCAACATTCGAATAGCTCCGACGCAAATCCGGGTCTACTCCATCAATTTTGAGCTAATACATAAATTCGGGCATGTCCAAATGGTCAGGCCAACCATATTACTGTCCATAGAAAATAGATAGCTTCGTCATGGTCATAACAGCCGTTCCTACCTTCCAGGGACCACCGCTCAATTAAATTCTAAATTAGTTACCCATCCAAGGTTGAACAGATTGTAATACTTTCATATTCCTATTTAAACGTTCGCATTGAAAATCCGGCAGCATCTGTCTATGCCTTTACAGATAAGTTGATCTTACGTTATATTTCGATGCCAAATATTTAAAGCAATGTAAAGATATTTGACATTGGATATGGAACGAAAGAAACATATCCAGAGAGAAACGAGGATATGGACTGCAGATCAGATATGAACATTTAAATAGATTATATGAAAGCATACTATCAATCTAACCTTGAACTGTCCAAAATGAGACAATTTGAGTGATTTCTATACCATTAAAAATACACCATATATATGTATGGCCACATAGAAATCTTCAAACGGGTAAATAATTATCTAACTTACAAATCACAATCATAAGTCACAACTATAAACTAACAAGTCACAATAATAATTTAAGAAAATAAATGTAATACATATTAAGCATCATTAAGTGAAAGTATAATAGTTTCTTAAAATAATGAGAAAAAATCAAATACAACTCTCACAATCTGTAAAGTGTAATAGTTTCTTGAAAAGATCAAATTACAAGATTATGCTTCTTACAATTCAGCCCATCCATTATATGTCTAGAAATATTCTAGTATTTTGACCATATAATCTAGCATTTGGGATCGTTTTCTTCTGTCAGGAAAAATATTGTATTATATAAAACTAGTATTTGGTGAACATCAGAATTATAATCAACTTTCTAGTTTTCGTAATTGTTGTTAGTCATCGATATTAATATGCAACTCGAGTGTCACATTTAAAGGGTGCATATATATGGATCATGTGGATAAAACATATGCATTAATGTGGGGTTAACTGATGTAATGGATTTCAAAATTCACTAGAAATCTCGTTGTATTTCCAATTAGAACTAAAAGGTTAAGTACCTGGATTAATCTAATCTTTTTCATTGATTCTAAATACGAGATAGAATTTTCATCCTACCTAATGTGATGCAATACAACCTAATCATGCATTCAAACATACTCTTAGCACCCTAGGTGTCACATGTGTCGATGTGCCATTATTCATATTAACCTCCTATATATGCTATAATTAATTACTATTGTTTTAGGTATTTGATGAACAAGGAATAGAATAGCTAGTTTCCATGACTTGTAATGAACAACTCATTCTCATAGAAATTTACTTAAATAGCCCTAAGTTTTTTAAGGGTTTGATGTCCCATCAAAAAGAAAAAAAAAAATTCCAACACTTCAATAGGTGGCCAACAAATAAATGACTAAAAAAGAAAATACAATGCACCCATTTGAAGAAAAAGGAATTGAATAATATAGAGTTAGGACCTTTTAATTGATGAGATTTTTTGTCCATGGACCATTCACAATAAACCAATTATATAAGCGGTTTGGATCACTAAAACATGGCCCTTGTTTAAACTGATTAAAACCTGTGTGCTTTTCGCGAGCATTGTATGATATATCCATACATGGAAGTGATGGTTAAGGGATTGGGCTTTTATGGCTTACATAGGATTGTAAGGACAATAATAGAGCAAAGACCACACTCTGCAAATATAGGTCATCATAGCTAATAGATCTTTTAGCTCAACCATTATCCACGTATCTTTGGGATTTTCACTTATGTTGTAAATCAATGAGAGTTTTATTAATTGCTGATTTATGATTTGATTAGTTAATATTTTATATTATACCTGTCTCTATCTCTCAAGTGATTTCAATGTAATTGAGGTTTGCTAGCCCCACCGGAGCTAACTTTGCATGTGGGCATGACATCTGAGACATTTATCATATCATACATATAGTGAAGATGATTTCTCTTCACTGCAGGTATGAAATGAAAACAACAGATGGACCAAAACAATTTGCAAGTTGAACTGTTCTAGACCATCAAATATATTTTTTATTTTTTTATTTTTCAGAAAATGTATGGTCAACATGACAGTTAACCAGCCTGAAATGAAATACATTGTTAGTTCCATCTGATACATGGCTCAGGTGTCCCATGCAAACCAACATTGATGTGTGTGACTTGGTACTATAAAATGCTATAAACACCAATGTCTAAGTTAGTTAACAAGCACTCACATTTATGGGATATGGACTGTTCATCTATTTGGCCACACACGAGATCTCCTAGATCCGAAGATCCTAGCCACAAATCTTTAAGATTTTTACTAGACAAAGTTGTGGACAATTCTTGTAGCCCATCTTGGTCGTCCATATGCAGTACACATATCTAACGGTTACCAATGGTCTCAAGATGATATGCAACACAGGTGGGCGACTGTAGTTTTCACAAAGAAGAGATTGGTGGGTGGGGACTGGGGAGGTAAAATCAGTCACACCAACGGCTGTCATGGGCACAAGTCAGATGACAGGGTAGGCCAGACCATAAGTTATACAAATCCAACACAAATACCGAGAATGGTCGTTTCAGACTGGGGAGGTAAAATCAGTCGCACCAACGGCTGTCATGGGCACAAGTCAGATGACAGGGTAGGCCAGACCATAAGCTATACAAATCCAACACAAATACCGAGAATGGTCGTCTCAACTAGATCAGAACGAAGGATACACAAACTAATGCTCAAATGAGAGAACAAATCCGAATCCATCTCTAATTGCTGAACCGTGTTCATTCTCCTAATCTAGATCAGAATGAAGGATACACAAACTAATCTAGGCCCACTATGGAATGGTGCATCTCACTAATGGGGTAAATGTTCAACAACCATCATGGTGGGGCCCATATAGCTTGACCTTATGAGAAGTTCACATAAGCTCGACCGTATAGAACCTTTTTCCATATATATATATATATATATATATATATATATATATATATATATATATATATATATATATATATATATATATATATATATATATATATATATAATATTTAATAAATTATAAAATTAATAATGAGCCGAGTCGGGCTTGAGTTTGAGCTTCGAGCTAAGTTGAGCTCGAGTCAAGTTGAAATACCACCTGGTTGAACTTGGCTCGAACTCAACATGAGCTACAAAAAAACAGCTTGACTCGGCCCGAGTCGGCCATTCAAGCCAAGTCAATCCGAGCTGACTCGAGCCGAGTCGAGCTAGCTCGACTTGTGAGCAGCCCTAACGATGCGGGTTGATCTAAAATTTTCAGCAAATCCAAAACTCAAGTGGACCATGCCACACGAAGCAGTGTGGAATAATGATTTCCACCGTTGATACCTTCCTTGGGCCCAGAGTAATGTTTATTTGCCATCTAATCTGTTCATAATATAAAAAAGATATGAATGAAGAGAAAACACAAACATCAACTTAATCTTAAACTTCTATGACATCCAAGAATTTTTCAATGGTAGAGGTTCAATCACACTATTTCCTGTGGTGTGGTCCACTTGAGCTTTGGATATGCTTCCCTTCTGTTCTTTAGACCTCAAATTATCTGTTAACATGGATGAACGGAGTGGATAAAATAAATAAATAACGGTGGACCCCATAGAGTTTACTCTGGTTAGGGTAATGAGTAACTCACCTAAATGTAGTGAAGAAAAGTTTCCTTAAAACATTCATAATCATATATTGGGCCTACCTAAATATGATTCACATATCCAACTCACTCATTATGTGTGTCCCACTTGGATGAGGAGTCAAACCAAGTCTCGGCCACATTCAAGACTCATGTGGGCCCCACCAAGTACTTTTATATTTTTTAGGATGTCTTCACATAATTTTAGATGGTATGGCCCACTTGAGTTTCGTATACGGATGATTTTTGAGATATCTCATAACCTAAAGGGAACACATCAAATGCACGGTGTTGATGTTTGACACACATCATGATAGGCCCCACAAAATTTACTAACATTAATTCTTAGGTTCTTGGGGGTCAATAAGTTGGGTCATAATTTTGACCAAAATATTTTGCACATTTTACATGTCTAGTCCATTCACTCTATTTTACTGATCATTACTCTCAATTTGACTAGTTACGCCCTGATTATGCTGCATATGAGAAAGATATTGGGCATACAAGATTGATCAACAATTTGAGTGAATTTTGATTTAAACATGTAAAGTTATTTATTCTTCAATCTGGACTAATTTAAACACTTGTTCCCTAGAAATTAGCGATATACCCAAAGGCTCAGATAAGTAGCATAGAACACAACAAGGACCTTGGTACTTATGTATACATGGCAAAGTTATGTAGGTCCACCATGATGTATGTGTTGTATATATACTCTACATATATTTTTTCATACCATTTTATACCATGAGTCAAAAAATGAGTCATAGGAGGCAATGAGGATTGAATGCTTATTATTGAAAACTCAAAGAGCCCATTAAGTCTACGTGACCTTATAAACAGGGTTGGATGGCAAATAAACATCATGATGGTCCTTACGAAGGTTTCAATGGTGGATGCCATTGTTCCCTGTGTTTCCTGTGGTGTGGTTCACCACAGATTTGGATCTGCTTCATTTTTGGATTCATTTTCTCCACTTTTCCCTTTAGGGTGGTCACCTTGAGTTTTAGATCTGCTAATTTTTTGTCTCATTTTATAAAATGATCAGCGAAATCGGATGGATAGGGATCTATAATTAAAAAAATGAGGGTGGGCCCCTCTTAACTTCATGCGAAAGGCAATCCTCGTCCAAGTCGAGTCCAACCTATAAACTGAATTCTGAGGTCTCTCTCTCTCTCTCTCTCTCTCTCTCTCTCTCTCTCTCTCTCTCTCTCTCTCTCTCTCTCTCTCTCTGCATTTTGAAGGGACAAGCTCATATCCGAAAAACCGTAAGAAATTCCTCCTCCTTTCGATTTCTCGACGCAAAAGAGCTTCCAGATCAAAGAATTTTGCGGTATTTTCACACAAATCAGTTGAAAGTCACCTATGTCCGTGTTCTTTCTTAGACTGAGTGGTTTTCAGATTGGGCGGTTGACATTAGGTTTTCATTTTTTAGTGAGATTGATTGCTTCTTTGTATTGGAGACTGTAAATCTTCTATTCAATCTGTCACTTTTTGGGTTCTAATCAGAGAAAAAGAAAATGTTTTTTTTTTTTTCCTTTATTTTTAAATTTTGGAGAAATTAAGGATTTTTTTATTTTCGAAGTTCGAAACTATAAATACTTGAATAATCCATATATATATTTTTATTTTATTGAAAAAGAGGCTTTCTGGGGTAATTCTAGCAAAATGAAGGAATTTAGTGAATTTGGCAAAAAAAAAAAAAATTGTAACTGAGCGAGTAAGAAATTCTGATAATGCAATTTCTTCATGGATAAATGGAAGAAAAAAGCCATTTGCCGGCACTGTTGGAGATCACATGCTAACCGGCTCTCTCTCTCTCTCTCTCTCTCTCTCTCTCTCAGGAAGATGTCGAACAGCGTGGATGGAGCGTCCGAAGATGTGAAGGAAAAGACGGAAATTCCTTTAGAGGGAATGAAGGATAGGAAATTCTCGAGGGAGAAGTTGCGTAGGTATGATTCTTGGGACGTTGAAGCAGCTACAGTCTCTGGTGCTGAGAGCCATGGCTCCAAGGTCTCTCTCACTCTCTCTCTCTCTCTCACACACACACACACATACACACAAACATCCAATCCGACCATCATGTACTCTGCTTCATGTTCTCCTTGTCGACATAAAATCAGACTGACCTAAAATTCAGGTGGGCCACACTACAGGGAGCAGTTGCGTTGGGCGGATTAGCAGTTACCCGGGTAAAACCTTAGTGGGTGTTACCCTGACCGTGTGGGGCCCAGGTCAAAGTATTTATTGTATATCCACGTCGTCCATATGTTTTTACATCTCATTTTAGTTTGAGATCCCAAAAATAGAGAAGATCCAAATCTCAGGTGGACCATACCACTAGAAATAATGATGAACGGCCATTAAAAAAAATTGCGGGCCATAAAATTTTTGGATCAAGATGATATTTCGTAAGTTACCTTCATCCAGATCTTCTTGACATTATCAACAAGTTGGATTGGAAATAAACATTACGAAAATCTTACTACGGGCCCTTTGAAATTTTTAATGGTGAGGCAATCAATCGCCACTGTTTCCCGTGGTGTGGTCAAATTGATATATAGTGTATATTATTTTGGAACCCTAATTAAATTGGGCTGGAGAAACAGATGGACGGAGTGGATATACAAAATATCATCAACATGGCCCCACAGTAAGGGTGTTAGTGGGTGTTACCCGTGTAACAGCTAATCCCCTCCCGGTAGAGAGACTTTCTATATTGTTTAGCGCCTAGCGGAAGCGGACTGCGTACTGAGTAAACTCTGCGGGGCCCACCGTCATTTATGCATTTTATTCGCTTTGTCCATTCATTTTATAAGTTAATTTTAAGTGGTTATCCCAAAAACAAAGTATATTCAAAGATCAAGTGGACCACACCACTTGAAATATTATAAATTTAACATCTACTATTGAAAAGTTCTTGGTGGCTACGGAAGTTTTAGATCAAGTTGATATTTTTTATTATTTTTTTCATTAATCCATGTCTTTTTTATCTTAACAACAGGTTGGATGACAAATAAATATCACTAGAATCCTTGAAAAGGTTTTAACCGTGGAAATCAATACTTTCACTATTTCTTGTGGTATGGGCCATTTGAGCTTTGGATATGATTTGATTTTGGGCTCAACTCCTACACTGATTTGAAAAAAATTGTTGGACAGGTTAAATAAACAAAATGAATTCATGGTATGCCCAACAGAGTTTACTTAGTACGATGGGAGCGTACTGAGTAACATAGCATACTTTTACGGAAATTGGATTGCATCCTACTCTAATGCGTACAATAATTCATTTGGATAGAGCTCTGTGGGCCCGACCATAATGAAAAGGTCTTATCTACGCCGTCCATCCCTATTTAAAGATCATTTTAGGGTATAAAACAAAAAATTAGGAAGAAATAAATCTTAAGTGGACCACAAAGTGGGGATTGAACACCCACCATTAAAGACTTCTTCGGAGCTGTAGAAGTTTCGGATCAAGCTGATATTTGTGATTTCACTTCATCCAGGTCTAAATAGACCTCTGAATAGGTTGGATGGTAAAAATAAAAAATAAAAATTACGATGGCCCCTGGAAAGGTTTCGATGGTGAGTGTCATTATCACCGCTCTCTTCCTTTGGTGTGGTTACTTGGAGCTATGGACCTACTTCGTTTTCTAGATTATGTCCAAAAATGATAGGAGAAAAGGGATGAGCGGCGTGGATAAAACTTTAACGTCAAGGTGGGCCTCACAGAGCCCTGCCCAAATGGATTATCAAGTGGGTTGGGTAGGACGCAGCCCGCTTCCGCCCGCATGGTGGACCACACCACCTAAAACCATGCCAACACTATAGTGGGTCCCACTGCATTATTTTTTAGAAGTTTTTTGGCATGGTTTTAAGTAGTGTGGCCCACCTTGATTTTATATCGGCTTATTCTTGGGTGGAAAGTAGAGCATGAAGGGGTGCATAAATGGCTTGGATGTCATGACCGCATCATAGACATCTCAAAATGTGGTGGGATCCTTTTTAGGGGTCGTTTGGCACCGTGGATGGGAGGGGATTTCAAATCCCCTTAGTTGTTTGGTAGCATAAAGTAACCGGATATTGTCAATCCAGGGGGTTTCCAATCTTCTCTTCGAGGGGTTTGTAATCCACGGTTAGAGCTTGGATTACACCTAAAATAATTTCAATAATTGCGGGTGTAACATGTATGTCATTGTACACCATCATTCTATTGGGCACATGGCCCACTAATAATGATCAGCACCGTCCAAACATTGTCCATATAAATCAGCACTCCAAACATTGTCTATATTAATTAATGATTAAAAATCATTGGTTAGTGGCTCAGACATAATCTTGTGTTTGCAGTTGATCTGAGACTTAGAATTTCATCATTTCTGGGCAAAGCATATATTTTAGCGGGCTTATTATACTCATAGTGTCAAAAATTATATATCTTACTAACTAAAGATATCAAAGTTGATTTAGTAATTAAATTCAAATCCCCATAAATACATTATGTATAGGTTTTTTTGAATTAAAGTTGAGTCACACTCTAGGGTGCCAAACACCAATCAAGGGAGTTTCCAATCCTGAGGTTTCCGAATTTCCAAATCCACGCTCCCAGACAGGCCCTCAGCGACGTGGGCTGAATGAATTCTACGATGGAGAACAGCCGAAAAGTCTCACTTCTTAGACTATCTGGACCATCTGATTTTCTCGTTGAAGGTGGACTGTCCATTCATTACCAATGAATTGGATGGTTAGGATCATTCAATCAGTGCAGTTTTTGCTACATGCTCCATCCTCACTGGGTCCCACTAAATAGACAGTTTATATCGCCGTATGCCACCGAATACTTTGGCAATTGTGCTGCGCGTGTATCTCGAAAGGATAGAATTATTGAATAAGGGATGGCATTTTTCGTAATTTTCTGCATTTTCGAAACTTAGATGTTTGAGTAATTTCTAGATGGTCAGGATTACTTGGTCGCTGCAATGGTAGAGATACGCGTGGCCCACAAATTGGATGATCTGGATGATAGAACGTGAGGGTTATGAGTCACCACCGTTTTCAAAGTGGTGGTGAACTATCACAGTAGTGTATTGCGTTATTTTTGGTGCGTTTGCCCTAAAATAGCAAATGGCATTAAAAATTGAGAAAATGACCACGGTAGGCAAAACCTTTTATCCAGCAGTTTTTATGGGGCGTGGATTAGGTACTGACAAGGTCAGTAGCCAAATCGTTACTGAAGTGACGTCACCAAGCTCTGTGAACCCCACCATGATGCATGTGTTGTATCCATACCGTCCAACCATTTTTAGAGATCGTTTTATGTCATTAGAAAAAGAATGATATCTAAGTTCAAGTGGACCCACCGCAGAAAACCATAGGATCAGTCTCACCCACCGTTGAAACATTTACAGGGCCTATTTTTTAGATCCAACCTATTCATAAATTAACATAGAGATGGATGAAGTGAAAACAAAAATATAAGCTTGATCGGAAACTTCTGTGGCTCCTGAGAAGTTTTGAACGGTGGATGTCACTGTCCCCACTGTTTTCTATGGTGGAGTCCACTTGAACTTTAGATCTATCTTATTATTTTATCATGACATAAAACGATCTCTCCAAATGGATGGACGGTATGGATACAACACATGCAACATGGTGGGGTCCACAGAGCTTGGTGACGTCACTTCGGTAGCGATGTGGATATCAGTATCTAATCCGCGCCTGTTTTTATGAACGAATACAAACTTCTGTTACCAACTTAGACTAGCACGTGCGGACAGCGATTTTGGGGACGAAGCGACCCCTCCTTTTCACTGCGAAGACGAGCGCTAACGCTCCTCCAACTAAGAGTTGTACGAACGGCTTAGGAGAGATCAAAGTTACATGGCCCTACAGCTATGTATTTATTATATCTATAGCGTTCATCCATATTTCGAGATCATTTTGGAGCATTATGCAAAAAAAAAAAAAAAAAAAAAAAAAAATCATATCCAAAGATCAACTAGACCACACCACAAAGAGCACCGGGAAATTGCTTTTCACCGTTAAAAATTTTTTAGGGCCCACCATAACATTTATATTCCATCCAATCCATTCATAAGGTCACAAAGGCCTGGATGAAGAAGAAAAAAAATTTTCATAATGATCCAAAGCTTCCGCAACCCTTAAAAGGGTTTCAATGGTAAACGTTCAATTCCTCATTGCCTTTTACAGTGTGGTCCACTTGATAACTAGATCTGTCTTATTTTTCATCCCAAGCCTTAATACGAGTTCTCCAAATAGATGGACAGTTTGGATATAACACATACCTCATAATAGGACCCACAAAAATCGATGGGGATTACATCTGGATAAATAAATAAAGAAATAAATAAATAAAACAAACAGATCATGTTTCGGGGAGTCAGAGTGGGTCTATGGCTACGAATTATAACCATAGCAATTGATGCTATGCACTGTGCCCCCCATTTATTTTTATTTTTTACATGGAGGACTTTATTCTGCCTACATTTTTCTCTAATATATTTATGCATAAAAAAAAAATTTCTCTCTTTTTTTTTCATTTCTTTCTTTATTCATTTAACAAGAATATCTTCTAAACTAAAATTAGTTACTTGATGTAACACATATGATTTTGGTGTAGGAGAAGCTACTTTAGCCAACCAACCTAATTATTTTTCAAGATTCCATCATGTCGATGGTCGAGAATACATTTCATTCACTTCGTGGTCAATTTCAATCTCTTTGTAGTCCAATTAGAAATTGAACGGGGCAAACATGAAATTGAGTGGGAAAATTAAAAATTGAGCGGGGGCAAGATAGGAATCGAGCGGGGGAACCTATAAATTGAGCGAGGCAAGGTAGGAGTTCAGCGAGAGAATTTAGAATTTGAGCAAGGGAAGCTAGAAATTGAGCGAGGCAACGTAGAAAATGAGCAAGGGAACCTAGAAATTGAGCAAGGGAACCTACGATTAAAGCTAGGCAACTTAGAAATTGAGCGAAGAAAGTTAGAAATTGAGCGAGGGAAGCTAGAATTTGAGTGAGGGAAGCTATAAATTGTGTGAGGGAACCTAGAAATTAAGCGAGGCAACCTAGAATTTGAGTGAGGCAACATAGGAATTGAGCGAGGGAACCTAGGAAATAAGCGAGGCAACGTAAAAATTCAGCGAGGAATCCTAGGAATTGAGCGAGGGAAGCTAGAAATTAAGCGAGAGGACCTAGAAATTCAGCGAGGCAACCTAGGATTTGAGTGATGGAAGCTAAAAATTAAGCGAGGGAACCTAGAATTTAAGCGAGGCAAGGTAGAAATTCAGCGAGAAAACCTAGGATTTGAGCGAGGTAACCTAGGATTTGAGCGAGGTAAGTTAGAAATTCAGCGAGGGAAGCTATAATTTGAGTGAAGGAACTTAGAAATTCAACGAGGCAACCTAAGATTTGAGTGAAAGAAGCTACAAATTATGCGAGGGAACCTAGAAATTAAGTGAGACAACCTAGGATTTGAGCGAGGCAACGTAGGAATTGAACAAGAGAACCTAAGAAATGAGCGAGACCACGTAGAAATTTAGCAAGGAATCCTAAGACATGAGTGATGGAAGCTAGAAATTAAGCGAGGGAACCTAAAAATTCAACGAGACAACCTAGGATTTGAGTGAGTGAAGCTAGAAATTGAGCGAGGGAGCCTAGAAATTGAGTGAGGCAAGGTAGGAATTCAACGAGGTAACTTAGGAATTGAGCGAGACAACCTAGAATTTGAGCGAGGCAATATAGGAATTCAGTGAGGCAACGTAGGATTTGAGTGAGAAAACCGAGGGAACCTAGGACTTGAGCAGAAACGCTACAAATTGAGCAAGGGAACCTAGAAATTGAGTGAGACAACTTATCAATTGAGCGAGGCAACCTAGGAATTGAGCGAGGGAAGCTAGAAATTGAGTGAGGCAACCTAGAAATTGAGCGAGGCAACCTATGAATTGAGCGAAGGAACCTAGAAATTGAGCAAGGCAATGTAGGAATTGAGCGAGGCAACATAAAAATTGAGCAAGGGAACCTAGAAATTGAGTGAGGGAACCTAGAAACGCAGCGATGAAACCTAGGATTTGAGCGAGGCAACCTAGGAATTGAGCGAAGGAAGTTAGAAATTAAGCGAGGGAAGCTAGAATTTGAGCGAGAGGACCTAGAAATTCAATGAGGTAACCTATAAATTAAGCGAGACAACCTAGGAATTGAGCGAGGCAACCACGAAATTGAGCTAGGGAAGCTAGAGGAAGCTAGAAATTAAGCGAGGGAAGCTATAAATTGAGAGAGGGAACCTAGAAATTCAACGAGACAACCTATAAATTGAACGAGGCAACCAAGGAATTGAGCAAGGGTAGTTAGAAATTTAACAAGGCAACCTAGAAATTGAGCGAGGGAACTTAGGAATTGATCGAGGCAACATAGAAATTCAGTGAGGCAACCTAAGAATTGAGCAAGGAAAACTAGAAATTGAGCGAGGGAACCTTAAATTCAGTGAGGCAACGTAGAAATTTAGCGAGGTAACCAATAGATTGAGCGCTAGTTAAATCATCAACAAAGATGAGAACAACTTTTTTTGAGAGACTATCTATCCTCTCATAGATAGAGGAATAGATAAAACAGAGAAGAATTCTATATCTTTCCTCATAAATATAATATAGAAGAGAGATCCCTCTCATTTTTTATTAGGAGAGAGATCTTTCTTCTCCGAGGGCTTTGGATTTAACGATTTTTAAGAACAAGATAGAAAAAAGAAGCATTGAGATAATACCTTTTATCTGGATCACCTGAAGAGATTTGTAGGCAGAATTAACATAATTATGACCGCGAGGATTGAGCTGCCAAATGAGATTATCCTCATTCCTCAGCTGGGGTTCCGGAAGACAAGATTTATGCAGTAAAAAAAAAGTCTTCTGAATTGAGTGAGGGAAGCTAGAAATTGAGCGAGGCAACCTAGAAATTGAGTGAGGGAACCTGGGAATTGAGTAAGGCAACGTAGAAATTCATCAAGGCAACCTAGAAATTGAGCAAGGGAAACATGAATTTGAGCGAGGCAAGCTTGAAATTGGGTGAGGCTAACATGAATTGGAATGAACTTTAAATGTAATTGACCTACCCTAACAATTTAATCTTTGGTGAATTTGACCGAGTAGCTAATGAAACAGTCATGAAACCCTATGTCATTCCATTTCCTGAGTGCCTCATATAAAAACCTTTCAATAATGAAATTGGAAAAAAAATTCATAGGATTTTTAAAAACACTAAACAAAAGGATGACAGAGTTCAGATTCTTCAAAAAGAATCACATAATGAACCAACATCCTGATTATCATCACTAAAAAAATGGGTATTAGGGTTTCAACATTGTAAATCCCTAATTAGAATTTCAATATTGTAAATCTCTAATTAGAATTTTAACATTATAAATCCCTAATTAGAAATTCACTATTGTAAAACCCTTATTAGGGTTTCAACATTGAAGATGCTCGATCTCAAGAGAGAGATTGAGCACGAGATCGAGACGAGAGAGAGAGAGAGAGAGAGAGAGAGAGAGAGAGAGAGAGAGAGAGAGAGAGAGAGAGAGAGAGAGAATGCTTGCGCCAGGGTGGTTGCTTCGCCGCTTGATTGAGAGAGAGCACTGCAGTGAGTAGTTGTTGGAGTTGCAGCAGAAAGTGATTATGCAGAGAAGATGATTCTATTGGCAAAGGATTCCCCCAAGTGTCAGGAATTCCTCATTTTCTTATAGTGCGTTGAGATAGTGAGAGAGAGAGAAAATGCTAGGGCTTTGAAAATGGAATGATTGAGAGGGAGGGAGGGAGGGAGGGAGGGAGGGAGGGTTTTGGGTGGAAAGACAGACAGTTTGTTTTGTCCGCAGAGAGAGAGAGAGGGTCATAAAAATCATATCGGCGCGCAGCTCTGTTTTGAACGTGGGCCCAATTATTTTGGCATGGATTGGGTACCTACGTAGGGCTCACCATGATGTATATGATTTATCCACTCCGTCCATTTATTTTTATAAATGTATTTATTAAATGATCCCAAAGATTAGGTATATTGAAGGCCAAAGTGGACCACACCATATGAATCACGCGTGATTTAATCTCTATTATTTCCTACCATGTGGTCCACTTGAGCCTTGATATCCTCATTGTTTTGTGATTATATACTAAAATTATATTTCAAAATAGATAGACGAATTAGAACATATATATTCGGGTGGGCCTCAAAAAGTCCCTTATAGGACCATCAATTTCTAATGGTGTAGCAACTTTTTTGCTACGGATATAATCCTAATAATTTAGCTACGGTTTATATTCGTAGCTAAAAGCCAACATAATCTGTAGCCTTTGCCCATTTTTTTTGTAGTGGCCTCGCTCTATTCCTAGGTTACCTCGCTCAATTCAAAGGTTGCCTCGCTGAATATTTACATTGCCTCGCTCAATTGCTAGGTTCTCTCACTTAATTTATATGTTGCCTTGCTCAATTTCTAGTTTTTCTTGCTCAATTCCTTGGTTGTCTCGCTCAATTCATAGGTTTTCTCGCTAAATTTCTACGTTGTCTCGCTTAATTCTTAGGTTCCTTCGCTAAATTTCTAGCTTCCCTCGCTCAATTCTTAGGTTTCCTCACTCAATTTCTAGGTTTTTTTGCTCAATTTCTAGGTTTTCTCGCTCAATTTTTAGATTGTCTGGCTAAATTTCTAGCTTCTCTCGTTCAATTCCTAGGCTGTCTCGCTCAATTTATAGGTTTTCTCGCTGAATTTCTAGCTTTCCTTGCTCAATTTCTAGCTGCCCTCTCTCAATTTGTAGGTTGCCTCGCTGAATTTATACATTGCATCGCTCAATTGTTAGGTTGCCTCACTCAATTTGTAGGTTCCTTCGCTCAATTTATATATTGCCTCACTGAATTTCTAGCTTCCCTCACACAATTTATAGCTTTCCTCGTTCAAATCTTAGGTTGCCTCACTGAATTTTTAGGTTTCCTCGCTCAAATTCTAACTTCCCTCGCTGAATTTCTAACTTCCCTCGCTCAATTCCTAGGTTGGCTCACTCAATTGCTAGGTTTTCTCATTGAATTTCTACCTTGCCTCACTAAATTTTTAGGTTCCCTCGCTTAAATCCTAGGTTGCCTTGCTGAATTTCTAGGTTCCTTAGCTTAATTTCTAGCTTCCCTCACTCAATTCCTAAGATTCTTCATTGAATTTCTATGTTGTCTCGCTCATTTTCTAGGTTCTCTCGCTTAATTCCTATTTTTTCTTGCTCAAATCATAAGTTGTCTCGCTTAATTTCTAGGCTCCCTCGCACAATATGTAGCTTTCCTCGCTCAAATCCTAGGTTGTCTCGCTAAATTTTTAGGTTCCCTCACTTAATTTCTAGATTCCCTCGGTAAATTCCTACCTTGCCTCGCTCAATTTCTAGGTTCCATCACTTAATTTCTAGCTTCTATCGATCAATTCCTAAGATTCTTCGCTGAATTTCTACATTGCCTCGCTCGTTTCCTAGGTTCCCTAGCTCAATTCCTACGTTGCCTCGCTCAAATCCTAGGTTGCCTCGCTCAATTTCTAGGTTCCCTTGCACAATTTGTAGCTTCCCTCGATCAAATCTTGGGTTGCCTCGATGAATTTATAAGTTCTCTCACTCAAATTCTAACTTCCCTTGCTAAATTTCTAACTTCTCTCGTTCAATTCCTAGGTTCCCTTGCTCAATTTTTAGGTTTTCTCGCTAAATTTGTACCTTGCCTCACTCAATTTCTAGGTTCCCTTGCTCAATTTCTAACTTCCTCGCTCAAATCCTAGGTTGCCTCGCTTAATTTCTAGGTTCCCTCACTTAATTTCTAACTTCCCTCGCTCAATTTTTAGGATTTCTCACTGAATTTCTACCTTGCTTCACTCATTTCCTAAGTTCTCTCGATCAATTCCTATGTTGCCTCGCTCAAATCGTAGGTTGTCTCACTTAATTTCTAGGTTCTCTCGCACAATTTGTATCTTCCCTCGCTCAAGTCATTGGCTGCCTTGCTAAATTTCTAGGTTCCCTCACTCAAATTCTAGCTTCCCTCTCTCAAATTCTAACTTCCCTCTCTTAATTCCTAGGTTCCCTCGCTCAAATTGTAGATTCCCTCGCTCAATTTTTAAGTTCCCTCGCTCATTTTCTACGTTACCTCACTCAATTTCTAGCTTCCCTCACTCAATTTCTAGATTCCCTCATTGAACTCCTACCTTGCCTCGCTCAATTTCTAGATTCCCTCACTCAATTCCTACCTTACCCTCACTCATTTTCAATTTGCCCACTCAATTTCATGTTTGCCTTGCTCAATTTCTAGTTTGACAGCGAAGTGATTGAAATTGACCGTGTAGTGAATGAAATGTATTCTTGACCATTGACCTGATGGAATCTTGAAAAATAATTAGGTTGGTTGGCTAAAGTAGCTTCTCCTACCCTAAAATCATATGTGGTACATCAAGTAACTAATTTTAGTTTAGAAGATATTCTTGTTAAATGAATAAAGAAAGAAATGAAAAAAGAAAGAGAGAGAAATTATACACACACACATATTTATATAAATATGTATTAGAGAAAAATAAAGGTAGATTAAAGTTCTCCATATAAAAAATAAAAATAAAAAGAGAAAAAAGTGTATAGCATTATAGTTATACTACGGTTATAATCCGTAGCCATAGGCCTAGGTCTGACCCAGTCAACCGGGTCACAACCGGTCGACCCCAACACGCTGTTTCTTTTCTGTTGTTTTTCTTTTTTCCTGATGTAATCTCCACCGATTTTTGTGGGTCCCATTATGAGGTATGTGTTATATCCAAACCATCCATCTATTTGGAGAACTCGTATTAAGGCTTAAGATGAAAAATAACGTAGATCTATCTATCAAGTGGACCACACTGTAAAAGGTAGTGGGGAATTGAATGTCTACCATTGAAACCTTTTTAGGGGTTACAGAAGCTTTGGATCATTATGAAATTTGTTTTTCCTCTTCATCCAGGCCTTTGTGACCTTATGAATAGATTGGATGGAATATAAATGTTATGGTGGGCCCTACAAAATTTTTAACGGTGAAACTCAATTTCCCCGCTGCTCTTTGTGGTGTGGTCCAGTTGATCTTTGGATATGATTTTTTTTTGGGATAATGCTCCAAGATGATCTCGAAATATGGATGAACGTGGTGGATATAATAAATACATAGCTGTGGGGCCATGTAACTTTGATCTCTTTTAAGCCGTTCGTATAACTCTCAGTTGGAGGAGCGTTGGCGCTCGTCTTCGCAGTGAAAAGGAGGGGTAGTTCCGTCCTCAAAGTCGTTGTCCGCACGTGCTAGTCTAAGTTGGTAACTGTGGTTTGTATTCTTTCATAAAAACCGCTGGATAAAAGGTTTTATCTAAAGTGGTCATTTTCTCATTAAAGTTTCCTTCGGATTGCTTCGCGGAGGTTTGCAAGAATACATCCGAACCTATTAAAATAGGATACTTCTGCACTTTAGCAGTTAGATTGGAGTCTTTTTCAACGATCCAAACCGTATGTATGATGGGCCACACCGTGGATTGAAAGACCCAAAAACAAGTCTCGGATTGAAATATTTTAGCCCTTTGATTATTCAAAGGATAAGGACGAAGGAAGAACATGAAATGATCAACGGTTGAGATCTTTTAATTTTTCATCTATTCCCCATCTAAGTTGAGGGCCATCATATAAACGGTTTGGATTATTATTGAAAGATGTATCTTGCAATCTAATGGCCGGATCTGTAGCAATAGTCGAGATATATAGAAAACCTCTTCTCAACGTTATTCTACCTAATTAGGAAATTATTTTTAAGGGCCCATGGGGGAGCTGTTTGCGTCCGAACCCCGATCGGACAAGAAGCCGTCCGACCAGAGATCCTGTGGGGCCCACCGTGATGTATATTTTTATCTACACAGTCCATCTATTTTCTAAAGTCATTATAAGTTATAAGAAATTAAGTAGATGCAAGCTTCGAGTCGACCACACCAGAGATCACTAGTTAGTATGATCAATTAGAGAGTTGGATATGCTTCGATTTTGGGATCATACCTTAAAATGATTTGAAAAAGTTGATGGACGGCGTGGATAAACAGATACATCATGGTGGGCCTCACAGGAACTCTAGTCCGACGGCATATTTAGGGCTGAAAGTCGGGCGGGTTGGGTCGGGTTGGTGCTCAACCCTAACCCAACCCAATGTTCCTATACCTCAACCCTAACCCAACCCAACCCAATCTCGGGTTGGGAATTCTCAACCCAAGCCCAACCCAAGCGGGCTCGGTCGGGTTGATCAGGTTGGTCGGATATATACGTGCTAATATTTTCATTATTACATTAGTTTATTATATTTCAATATAGGGCTTGTTTTTTGTATCTATAATTTTATTAATTATATATGTGATTATTCATTATAAAGAACTTCATTTTTTTTCTTTAAAAAAACAAGCTAAAATATAAGACAACTACTTTAAAAGTCATGTAGCATAGGACAAAGTCTATTTGGAAGAGAAATCTCGCATATCTTGTTAGCTTGAGTCATTGGAAATGACGTGGATAAATGAGACTCAACATTACTAGTGTGCCTTGGACACAAACGATCAACACTCAATTATAATTTATAAGTAACTTATATATCATGATCGGGTTCGGGTTGGGTCGGGCAACCCGAGACCTCAACCCAAGCCCAACCCAAGTTTTGTCGGGTTAGGGTTTGTATAGCCCAAGCTTAAGATCGGGCCTGAAATATCCTGCCCGAGCCCAACCCAATGTCGGGTCGGTCGGGTTGAACCCGCCCAACTTTCAGCCCTAGGCATATTGTACTACCCGGACGCAATACGCTCCCCGCCCCGCCTTGACGAATGGTCCGGGTAGGGCCTCCAAGGGGCCATTGTAATGTTTGGGTTTTATCCACGCCGTTTATCTAATTTTTCATATCATTTTAGCTTATTATCCTAAAACGGAGGCAGATCCAAGGCTCAAGTGGACCACACCATAGGAAGCAGAGGCGATAATGACACCCACCGTTAAAGATCATGTGTGCAAGACCAAGCACTAGCACTCTACTCGTGTATACATGCAACATGCACGTGTGAGATTTGGGATGTACATCTTGCCTATTTAGGTGCGATCATATTTAAATCAGATTCTCTATACGTTTAGATGCTTATAAAATTTTTAAGTTGTAAAGGAATTACAAATAATTAATTATAAGAGTTGTTTAGATGTTTGTATTTGCTTGTAAAAGCTTGATATGTATATTACACTATTAGTTGTAATATAAACTTAATAAAAAAAAAAAAATCAATTTTCAAATTCCAGTAAAAGTAAGTTTGGTTTTTCAAATTTTTAGTATAATTCAAAGAAAATTAGCTATTATTCTGTTTTCGAGGTATTTGCTTAAGAGAGAATTATGTCACAAAAAATTAAGAGTCAAATACACATTTAAAATAAATCTGTAAAAGAAAATGTGATTATTACATTCTTACATACCCAAAATTTTATTTTTACATAATACTCTACTAAAACAAACAATGGTACAATGATTATAGTAAAATGCCAATGGTGTTAATACACTATGTATAAGGGTAAGTAATGATTACTCATTTTACTCATTTTCAGCCAATCCAACAGGCTTAATGTCTTTGCAGATAAATGACATTATATATAATAGAATATAATGGTTAATACACACTCATGACTTACGGGTGCTAACGTAATATATATCCATGGTATATTCAATTTATCAATCACAAAAAAATAAAAATAATTTAAAATTTAAAAAGCTTTATTGATCATCAAATGAAACAGAAAGTAGGGAAAGATGGAATGTCCACTACTAAAATATTATTGCAGATTATTTCAGATTGCATTTAAAGCCATTGCAATCGTTGGAGGAGGTCCAATCGTTAAATGCATGCATACTTTGTTGCTCTCTTGTAGCCTATAAAAAATTCAAGTCCTTTTCACATGGGTTGATTTTGGCAGGATTTGCTGCCCCAAGCCCTATGTGGTGGTAAACCATTTATATCTAAAACTCTTTTCACATCCAAACAACCTCTAAATTTTAGAATTCATGCAGATGGTTGATTGGACGATGATCCTAAAACTAGCCTTCCAGAGCATTGGAATTGTGTATGGCGACATCGGCACATCTCCTTTATACGTGTACTCAAGCACCTTCACCAACGGCATCAACCACAACGATGACATCTTGGGTGTGTTGTCGATGATCATCTATACTCTCACCTTGCTCACCTTGATCAAGTACGTCTTCATCGTCCTCCATGCAAACGACAACGGCGATGGTAATGATCTCATTTATGATTTATGATTCATGATTCACATGTGTAAAGTGATCATGGCCATTAATCTGGTGGGCCACTAGTTGGACATGACATGGTCCAATCCTGACCATTAATCATGGCCAACAATTAATAGGGGACCATTGGTTGGATCCTTAACATGATCAGATCACCTTGGTTTATGAGCCACGGTCCATCAAAATGATGGCCTATTTGTTTCACATTTGAAGAAGTTCTAACATTGGATTTTATACATTTTATTACTCTAATTTATACAATTTGATTGTGATCATAGGTGGGACATTCGCATTGTATTCGCTGATCTGCCGTTATGTTAAGGTCGGTTTGATTCCAAGCCAGCAAGCTGAAGATAGGGACGTTTCCAATTTCCAGCTTGAGCTGCCGAGCAATCGTCTTCGTCGAGCATCAAACCTGAAATCGATGTTGGAGAAGAGCCTATTCGCAAAGTATCTTCTGTTATTCTTGACTATGCTTGGAACTTCCATGGTGATCGGTGACGGAATCCTCACTCCATGCATCTCAGGTCTTATCTTCTTTCACTTTTTTTTTTCTCTCTTATGGTCCCAATGCTGCACCAATAGGCTGATTGACATAGGGATCAATGTGATGAGGTCGATCACCATCTTCCTCAAGGATTACTCTGATTCCATGGAGTTTACCTAGACTCCTCACAGAGACTTCTTGAATCCACAAGTAAACAGAAGCAAAATATAAATAAATTCTATAAAATTCATAATTTGATTGCACGAATGAAATAAATAAGTTCACAACCCTTTAAATAGCGATACTAAGCGATGAGAGAAGTTTCAAAATCAAACTATGACTAAAACTATTAGAAATCACGACTTACTCTGTGATGTCTACTAGTGTGCATGATTTTTGGCCAAAAATAGTAAGTGCTCTATTTGGCTGAACCACGATGTTCTCCTAATTATTCTAACAACTTTTCACGTCCGGCACAACTCCTAAAGCCCAACAAATGAAGAGTTATACTAAAATTAAAACCTATTATAAATGGTACAAATGAAAATAAAACAGGAATTCGACAGTTGATTTGGCGGTATTTCATGAATTCGGCATGCACAATATGATAACTAAAGTAGCTCGTCCTACCCAAAATCAAATATGGTATGTCGAACAACTCATTCTAGATTGCGAGATACGCTCGATTTAAAGTCTAACGGTCTGGATCACTTTTGTCATCAACCGGGCCTTTTCTGATCCATCTTGGCCATGAAACTCTCTATGACCCCTCTACATCAATGATGTTATCTGTCTTATTCGTTGTTTCTAAATGGATGGTTAGTAAGCAAAATGATTGATGTCCACATTGAATGGGGAAAGATCTGTTGATCGGGCAGTTGGGATCTTCTGGTTGGTTAATTTTGGGGTTACGGTCGGACCGTAGTGAGGATGGGAAGATGGACGTACGGTCAGATCACTGTATACCTTGTCTTGGGCGAGATTTTGATGGCCTATCTTTGCTGGTGCTGTGGACCAAAAGATTGAGTACTTTCACGGCGCACAGAGAGTTGGTGTGCGCGTATCTTACCCCATGCATGACAATCATCCAAAGCGGCTTATAAATGTTTCAATTATGGGCGTACCTGAATTCTTACTCTTACCCGGTGGTAGACTCTCAGGCGTTTTAACACTCGGTTTAGGGTTCAGTACCCATGGCGTGAGTGTGTGGTGGTGTGTGCGCGTCTCGAAGAAAAAATAAAATAAATAAGATAAATGAATTTTATTTTATTTTTAATAGAAGGAATGGTGTTTGGTGCGCTGGGCAATACCACAGGGCTATTGTGGTCAAAATCCCATTTTAAAATGATGGAAAAAAACAAACATTTGACGGTAACATACCAGCTCTCCGTGCTCTTTCGGCATATTGAATTCGAACTCTTGCCATTTGGGTCACTGTAATTTGTACAATGGTTCATGAGGTGGTTCATCATGGACCATTCAAATAGAAATATATTTACAATTGGATTGATCTTCACCCTCCATTCACTAGCCTGGAAAAGCAATCCAATTCTTAACCCGAAGATTGACGGTAGAAATGCATATAGGCAACTACCAAAACTGACAGGATCGTCCCATCCATTCGGTTTGTGGACTATAATCAATTCATTTTTGACAGATCAACGGTTCAGATCATTCCTCATTCGTGCCACATACTCCCCACTTGCATCATCATCATCAATGGTGATAGGTTTTAGGTTCTTTGCTGACGTGCGATTGTTTTGAAATTTTGGTTGTAGTCTTGTCTGCAGTGGGTGGTATACAGGAAGCTACAAGCGCCATGACCGAAGGTATGCATTATCTTCTATGCTCTGTGTTCACGTCCACACCTCCTCCTTACTCTTTTATCATTGACAAGACCTGAACTGATCATCTAGCATGCCATCCCTTTGATGGGTAGATCCCAAAGATCGCACCGATCCTATGATCCTATTCATTCTATATATCAAAGGACTTTTGTAGGGAAAAATACAACGGTTATATATATATATAAAGGTCAACAAAATTTTCTTTGACCATCCATTTTCTTACCAAATAATCCTCCAATCAGACGGTTAAGATTGTACAATATGTTTGATTTTTTGGGTAATGGCCCATCTAAAGTAGGGCTGATCTGATGAACGTTTTGGATCTGGTACACATATGACACGTGGATGACAATAAACAAGCTGATAAGATGAGGGTGACAAACGTTTATTTGCCAATTTTTTAGGGTGCTTTTGTATTTCATGACTAATAACTCCAATTAATAACCAAAAATCATGATATTTGGTGCAACCAAACACACCCTAAAAGGCCCATTTCATCCAAGCCAAGGGCTAGAAATGTTCAAATGGTGTGAATGGTGGGATATGTCCACTTGATTATGATTTTTTAATATAAGTGAACTTACTGAAGTCTTCTTCTTATTTTTCTTTGCAGGAAGGATTGTATGGATATCAGTTGTCATCTTGATCTTACTATTCCTAGTTCAGAGATTTGGAACTGATAAGGTGGGCTACAGCTTCGCACCAATCCTCATCGTGTGGTTCCTAATGATCGGCGGCATTGGCATTTACAACTTTGCCAAATACGATCCACACGTTATCAAGGCACTCAATCCAAAATACATCATCGATTATTTCAGGAGAAACAAGAAAGATGCATGGATTTCTCTTGGCGGTGTCGTACTCGCCATTACAGGTTAGTTGCATCCCTCTCGAATTTGCACATGCATGCATATATGCACGTATAGGTTGTGAATTGTGAATACATGCTTACAATAGAAATCTTGTGGTGAAAAGAAGTAATCTGTAGCACACTTGCTAGCATGGCACGTGTGGTCAATTCATCATGTGGGGACATTAGGAATATCTCCTGACCCAAAATTAAGGATGGTCCACTCATCAAGTAGAGCAAACGTATGTCTAAAATATGAGAGTCATAGACTATATATCAATCATGTTTTGATACAATGCTTTCTGGCCTAGTTAGAACTATCCAAATTCATGCCATCCCAGTGTCTATTTCTGAAATGGATGAAAATAACAATAAAAATGGGTCATATTTTTTTATTTTTTTATTTTAATTTTTTTAACACACGCACACACACCCCACACACTCATGCTGGTGGAATTTCACCACATATGGGTACTCGAACCCTTGACAGGGAGTTAAAACTCCCGAGAGTCTACCACCCGGGCAAGAATAATAAAAATGAGTCATATATTTGCATATTTTGATGATAGGAATAGTCTAGATTACTGTCCACTAGCCTGGAACAGTCTAGACCACTATCCATGAGATTTTGAATTGTCTAGATCACTACTCATGATATCTACTTCATAATAGTATTTTCATCATTTTTAGAAATAGGCCAATGGCCTTATATCTAACATTAAGTGGTAAAATAAAGAAGCTAGGGCCTGTTTGGTAAAATTTATTTTTAGCATTTGTAGTTGAAACTAGGGGTGCACACGGTTCGGTTTGGTCTGGTTTTGGGGTAAAACCGGAACCGAACCGTTACTAACGGTTCTGGAATTTTCGGAACCGGAACCGAACCATTAGCATACTAGAACCAAACCAGAACCGAACTATGAAAACCGGTTCGGTTCCACGGTTCTAGGTTTTTAGACAAGAAAAAAAGGTGAAAAAAAAATAATCTGGCGTAGCTTTACTAAGTGTACAGGCGTGTGCAGTAGAGCTCATCTGCTCACCACACATGTGCCATCATGCACATAAGTGCGAGATCCAATCTAACCATCAGGTTGGTCATACCTTCTATGTGTTTCTCCAAGTAAAAATAATCTGGTCCTCTTAGCATGTGGGCCCCAACATTGCAAACAGAAGGATGAGTTGGAGCCGTACATTTGTGGTTTGCAGCAACCTCTTTAAGTAAAGAGCAGTAGATCAACCCTGATGGTTGGGTTAGTCATCAGTGTAATCTGCCCTTTTCGATGGATGGATTGGATCAGATCTATCATGCCATGATGGCATGTGTGGCGTTTACATAAGCTTTTTGCCCACACGAGTGTGGTTAGCAAAACTCTTCATGCATGAATGAAAAATGTCATCTCAGGCATGGTACATGTGTATACGTAATCAATGGTCCAAAACGTGATCCCCATGCTAATAAACGGACGAGATTTAAGATTCTTAACCATCTTCATTTTAACTGCCCATTTGATGGTTAGCATTAACTGGTTCTGGATCAACGGTTTAGATCCATGGTTCAACGGATCGGTTCGACGGTTCGAGTCCATAGTTCGGTTAACGGTTCGGTTCGGTTTTACATACCCCTAAACTGGAACCGAACCGTTCCTAATGGTTTTGGGATTTTCAAAACCAGAACCGGACCGTTAGCATACTAGAACTGGACCAAACCGAACCGATCCAATGGTTCCGATCCGGTTCCACGGTTCTACCAGTTAAATGTGCACCCCTAGTTGAAACGAGCTAGTTTCAGTGATTTTTTAGATCATTTACTAAGTGTAAAAATTTAAATCCTTAATTTAAATTTTCATTGAAAGATTTGGTATCATTTTTCAAGCTTTTTTCTCTTAACTTAATGCGCAGCACAAAATACAGCAAGTCCTTCTACATCTTCTGATCAAAATATCTATGAAGCTTCTTGAAAGGGATATTGACTGTACTAGCACTATGGTGTGGTCGAATTCTTGAAATTGAAGGAAATTTTGTAATATTCCAAGGGTAGTCATCTAACAAAATTTGAAAAGTATTTTAGACCAAACTGTCTTTGTCCTTGTATCAGTAGTTGTACAGTTTTTGAATGAAGAAGAAGTTACATTATATTCAATCCTGAAAAAGTGACATGGACAGAAGTTATAATTAGACATATGGAATCTATATCCAATCTATTAATTTTCTTTGTACCCCTTAATTTATATCGAAATATGCTAATTATTGTTGACATGATCTCTTTGTGACTCACGAAACTTGATAATTTATAACGATGTTCATTTGATACGAAATATTTTTCTTATGATGTGGTCAATGTGGTTGACGGATGTTGATCATGCTTCCAACAATGACATTCCATGAAATTTCGAAGTTAATAGATGGAGTACTAGATTCCACATATATATATGATGGTGGACCCCACAAACGGTAACCTTATAGTGTTAAGGGTTAGGGTTGAGGTTGTCATGTGCTAAGGGTCGACATTGTTGAGGCTATTGTCATGTGTCACCTGTTGATTAAAGTCGAAGTTATCATGTGTTAAGTGTCGAGATTGTCATGTGTTAAGGGTTGAGGTTGTCATGTGTGGAGGTTTTCATGCATGCTTTAAGGGGTAGAGGTGGTCATGTGTTAAGGGTTGAGATTGTCATTTGTTCACTGACTTCACTACCAAATTAAAATTGATCATAGGCTACATAAATCCATAGTTAAAGATATGTTATAAGGATCGAGGTAGTAGTTATAATGTAGTAAGATTCGAGGTTGTCATGTTATAATAGTCAAGTTTTTTTGGACAGAAGATTTCTGTGAAGTCAATTATTTGTCACAACAATTGTAAAGATGGATGAGAGGTTTTCTTTTTTTCTTTTTTTCTTTTTCTTTTTCTTTTTTTTTAGAGGAAAATTTACAGGGTAAAATTACAAAAGTTTGTGATTGTATGTGACAAGGGTCGAGGTTGTTGTTGTAATTTGGTAATGTTTGAGGTTGTCACGTTATAACAATTAAGGTCGTGGTTGTAATTTAGTACAGGTCAATTGGTGGACTTTCGACTTATCGGCCTGATCCGTCGACCTGTTAAACTAAATTTCAACCTATTGACAAGATTTGTCAACTTGTCAAAATTGGCAAAAACCAAACAACAAACAATCTGAAATTTCTGACGGAATTTTGACTTGTTGACAAAACCTGTCGACCTATCAAATTACGTTGAGTGTGTCAAACTAGCTTTCAACCTATCGACAAGGTCTATTAACCTATCAAAATTAGTAGAAACCAAACAACAAATAATCTGAAATTTCTGACAGAATTTTGACCTGTCGACAAAATCTGTCGACCTATCGAATTACGCTGAGTGTGTTCGATCCTTCTTGGTCTTTTTTCTTCAGTCCATCTTAGCCATGAACAGCTCTACGACCCCTTCTACATCACCAAGGCATGTACATGCGGAACCTTGCAGGATGAACAACACGATAGATTCACGTGTATTGTTGTACAAGTAAATGCATGCCCTTACAATGATCTTTCTTTTTTTTGCCCTTACGATGATCTGATGCTACAGGAACTGAGGCGATGTTCGCCGACGTTGGGCACTTCACAGTCCGTTCCATACAGATAAGCATGTGCTCGGTAACTTTCCCGTCCATCATTTTAGCGTATGTGGGCCAAGCATCATATCTCCGTCTGCACAACGACGACTTCAGACAAACCTTCTATCGGTCCATACCAGGTGATGGAACCCATTGATCATTGCTATATTTTCATTGGGGATATTGAACAAACACTCGATTTTGGATCACTTATAACATGCAACTGTTCATGGTGCAGATCGTTTATATTGGCCGATGTTTGTGGTGGCTGTCTTAGCGGCGATCATCGCCAGCCAAGCCATGATCTCCGGCACCTTCTCCATCATCCAACAGTCCCTATCGCTCGGCTGCTTTCCTCTAGTCAAGATCGTCCACACATCTTCAAAGTATGAGGGTCAGGTCTACATACCTGAGATCAACTACCTGCTCATGTTTGCCTGTGTTGCAGTTACCGCCGGATTCAAGACGACCGCGAAGATCGGCAATGCATATGGTATTATCCCCAATCACAAGCTATATCTACACCTGGAAATGGGCCAAAGTGGCCTATTAGGTTTTGGGTTCTGACCTACCAGGGGCCAGGATTTGGTCTCGGGGTAGTCCAACTGGTTGGGCCCACACCTAAATTTGGTCTCTGTGTAAATGATTCTCTAGTGAGGTGGGATGGTCGATCCAGAGCATTCATCTGTTGACTCCTATCTATGGATGGTCACAATTGAAAGTCGCTCCGGACATACTATCCTAAGCATACCAATTGTGTCCCTTAAATGGATGGTAAAAATGAAAATGGGCAACTTCGCCATTTGAAAATTAATGGCTAGGATCATTTGTTTGGACTACTTTTCTGGGTGGGCCTTTGATGCGGGGAGGGACATGATGAGGTTGATCACCATCTTCCTTAAGGGATAAAATTTATCCAGTAAGGTTCCCAGGTCTCTAGACTCCTCATAGAGCTTCCTCAAATCCACGAGAGATTAAAGTATGAATAATTCTTAATAAATTCGAAATAATTTGACTGATGATAAAAAATAAAATTACAGCTCTTTAAATAACGACCTCAAACCGAGTTTTAAACTTAGACTCTAACTCAAATACCCTAAAAACATGACTTATAATAAATAATAACCTTACTATTTATAACCGGCCTTTATTCCTGCCAGACTTCATGGTTTTAAGCCAAAAATACTAAGTTTTCAATTTGGCCTAATCGTATTGTTCTCCTAATTTTTCTAAACCTTTTACATGTTGAGCATGCCTTCTATAACTCAAAGAATCAAAAATTATAATCCAAGTAAAATTTATTATGTATAGTAAAAACAAAACTAAAGGAGACTTTTGACTGTAGATCAGATAGAATATCAGAAATCTGACATGCACAACCCGGCCTAGCAGCGTTGGTTAGCTTAAGTAGGTTTTCCTACCCAAAATCATATATAATACGTCAAAAAACTCATCCCGGCTTGCGAAATTAATACGAACTGATTTAAGGTTGTCCGGATCACTTCCACCTCCTACCGGTCCTTCTATGGTCCATCTTTGCCCACTCTACATCAGCCATCCAGATTATTATCCAGGATGGATGAGTCTTGATATCGTGGATCGGATCAAAGTAGGTTGCACGTATTAATCTTGATGAATTGGCATCCATGATGCAGGAATTGCTGTCGTGTTCGTGATGACTCTAACATCTGCATTGCTGGTGCTGATAATGGTGATGATATGGAAAACCCACATCATCCTCGTGATCTTATACATCCTCATCATCGGCTCTGTTGAACTACTCTACCTCAGCTCCGTCCTTTACAAATTCGATCAAGGAGGCTACCTCCCGCTAGCCTTCGCTGCATTCCTTGTAATTGTAATGTGTGTATGGAACTACGTATACCGAAAGAAGTACAGCTACGAGCTCGACAACAAGGTCTCGCCGGACAAGATACGAGAGATTGCCACCAACCCCAGCTTCTCCCGCTTGCCTGGGATTGCACTCTTCTACTCGGAGCTCGTTCAAGGGATCCCGCCCATCTTCAAGCACTATATTGACAATGTGCCAGCATTGCACTCTGTGCTAGTGTTTGTATCAGTCAAATCGCTCCCCATAAGCAAGGTCTTGCCTGATGAACGATTCCTGTTCCGCCACGTTGGCCCGGGAGATCTGGCTGTGTTTAGGTGTGTGGTTCGGTATGGGTACAAGGACATGCAGAATGAGGGTGGGTCATTCGAGCAGGCATTGGTGGACCGGCTGAAGGAGTTCATCAGGTATGAGATGTGGGCCCCACCGATGAAGGTAGCCCACCATGATGGGAAGAATGGTGGTGCAACACCAATGCTGGAGAGGCAACATGATGGGGAGAGTGGTGATGAAACACCAATGGTGGGCTATGATGGTGGAATCGAGGGTGGAGATGAAGAGGAAGCGAAGAAGAGATTGGTGGAGTTGATAGAAAGAGAGATGAACAATGGAGTGGTGCATTTGTTAGGAGAAAGTGAGGTTGTAGCAAGAAGAGGGAGTGGTATTGGGAGGAGGGTTTTGATTGACTATGCTTACAATGCCCTAAGGAGGAATCTGAGGCAAAGGGATGAAGTTTTTGAGATTCCCCACAAGCGTTTGATGAAGGTCGGAATGACCTATGAGCTTTAGGAGGAAGATTTAAATAAGTGGTTCCCATGATCTGGGCCGTTCCTTAAGTGGGTCCCTCCATGAACGTGCCATGGCCTTGAAAACTAGGTTAGTTTGCTAATCAGGAGGGCTACAAGTGCATCAGCCGAACTTGCATTGCATGGTCTTCATGGTAAGTGGGGTGGACTGGTATTTTGGGCCGTGGCATATTTAGTGTAGACCCCACCTAATGAATGGCTCAGATTTTGTGAGTGAATCATTTATCCAATCTCGACTTGTGTGAATCTCTTTTAGCATTTCTCAAAAGATAAAATATATAAGTTAAGAATCTTATGTTTTATATAGTTTTTTTTTCCTCTCTTTTTATGGAAGAATAAAAAGTTGTGTAAAATAGCTGCAACTTAAAGATTTGTTAGTTGTGATGAAATATATGAAATACGAGGATTTGATGAATTCTCAACCTTTTATTTTGGTGAATTTTATTCGAATGTTAACAAGTTACTAGACATATTCTGTTACAGATATGATTTGGAGTTTGATAAGACAGCCCACTTAGTGAATGGCCCAGATATCTCATATAGATGCTGCATGCATAGGCTTCGTGGTGGCTTTCAAGGACTGAATCGTGTTCAGATTAATATTAGTGAGAGCCTGGGTCATGAAAGCTCGACCCTAAGGCTCGACCCGAGTGAGAAATAGGGTTGCAACAGGTTCAATGGCCCGCTCTTTTGAATTAGGCGACATATTAGCTTGGCCCATCGTCGAGCTTTGGTCTGCCTGTATGGTCCAGTCAATTTTAAAGCCAGGCCTGGTTTAAGGTCATTTTAGCCTGATCTGGCTCGTTCCATCTTCATGTGTACATGTGTTCTGTTCTACATTCATGCCATTCCAATCATCCGTACGTTCGGCAACACATGCATTTCGCATGTAGATCTTGGTTTTCATTTTGTTGTAATATCTAGTAGTTAAGTGGAAAATACAGTGCTAGCTAGTTTTGGGCCGTCCAGGTTGGGTGAGGCCCACCTAGTTTTTGAGCTTGGGCTTGGTTCTGTTTTGTTAGGCTCATAATGAGGTTTGACCTTGGGCCTTATAATGTTGTTCCAACAAGATTCCCTTGGAGCCCTAACATGGCCCAATGAAAAATCACCATGTGCACGTGCTTGCATATGAAAAGCAAAGAGTCATATGGGTTAAATATTTTATTTTATTTTTTCCTTTTTCATTGTGGTAGCATATTTGATACCTGTATATGACATTTTTTTCATTACTCTATGTTAGGGTTACACGGGATTCCTATAATCCTTAGTTACAACCAATTGGCATCTAGCTAGCTAGCAACTTGATTAATAGTCTACATGACGTGTTTATCACTCAAATTTATTTTTTTAGGTGGAGTTTGATTTAGCTCGAGGTGGATGATATGAACGTTGGTTGGGTTCAAGTTGAAAATTTATGTTGGTTGACCCATATACACCGGCCTTTGGAGTTGGATTTGGGTTCCTGCTAACATGAGACCTCCTTACCTAGAGTCCTGTATATAGATGCATGACAATACCATATGCATAAGATGCATCTCATGACAATAACATGAGACCTCCTTACCTAGACCTCCTCACAATACCCATATACACCTCAAAAATTAGCCGGATCTAAAACTCAGGTGTGCCACATCATTAGGAATATTTCAGAGTCATGCATAACAAATAAAATTAAAATTAAAATTAAAAAAAAAAAAAAAAAAAACCCTCTATATCACATGTTATGCCCAACCTAGATTTTAGAGTGGCTTAACTTTCATGATGCCCATTCATGGAGCACATAATAAATGTATTGGAGGTGTATAAACAACATGGTGCATGGGCCCAATTTTTTATCACCCAAGAAATTTGGGTGGAGTTAGATTTAATTCAAGCTGGATAACATGAAAATGAGTTGCGCTTAAGTTGGAAATTCATGTCAGGTGAGTTCAGCTCATATACCCAGAGTCGGTTGGGTTAGGCTCAAGTTGAAAAATTCATGTCGGGTGAGTTCAGCTCATACGTGGAATGATCTCATATAGTCATCTTTATCATGCCATCGATTTTATATGGGCCCACCATGATGTGATTATGTTAGATATCCAAACCGTGTACACAGATGCGCCTCATCATGAAAATGGCACGCCTCGAAATCCTACCATGTTTAGCCTGCGAACCGAGCACCGGCCAGCTAGCTGATGTCAAAGATCTGTGAGGCCCACCATGACGTATGTGTTTTATCCATGCCATCCATCCATTTTTCCTGCTCATTTTATGGCATGAGGCTAAAAATGAGGAAGATCCAAAGCTCAAGTGGACCACACCACAGGAAACAGTGGTAAGGAAACCTTCCTAGGGCCCATAGTGATGTTTATTTGTTATCCAACCTGCTCATAAGGTCTCGATGCAGGGAAAACAAAAATATCAGCTTGATCCAAAACTTTTGTGCCCCATTCAATCTCCACCGCTACTTGCCTCCGTCGCTCCAAATGTGCATTCTTCCTCAATGCAAATGACGCTGTAACAATGTATCGGGCATAAAAGTCGAAGAAAATCCCACAAAAAATGTTGGATTGAGAAGACCTCTAGTTCTTGGGGAGCATGTGATGAATGATACTTGGCCAATATAAAGTACTTAGAAATTGCAAACAAGTAATTCAAATAAATTTTGTTATTTATCCGTAGAAAGATTATATGTATCGTGAATAAAAATTAAATATTGATTTTGTTGATCGATTGCCTTTGATATGGTGCAGCGCAATTGGGTCGACGGAAGCACGTTGTAATGTTTCCGGTTGACCAAGGTCTGTTTCAGTTGACCGTCAAACTCTGATGATATCTCGATTGACCGAAGGTGAGATCAACGAAATGTATAATTTCTATAGAAAGTATTGTTGCTCGAGCATTAATGTACAGTGTACGAGCAATAATATAACTACTTGCGGGTAGGACTGTCGATGGGTCAGGCTAGCTACCTGTCGGGATATCGTGCCTGTTTTGCCTTGGGCAAGACTTAGGCGGAACCAGAGTCCGACGTAGCCCGGCCCATTAAGTTTGTAAGGGAGTATAAAAATGCCAGGTCCTAACTAAAATTGACCACAACCATCTCTCACTGTATACAAGATGGAAGTATGTGAATGGATTTTTGCCAATAAATGAAAATCCATGTGTGTTTTTGTCTCCACCATAGCATATTCCTTTTGATGGTGCACATATGCATATCTGATAGTAATACCCAAAAAAAAAAAAAAAACAGTCCTTTTTTTTTTTGTTTTTTTTTTTTTTGGTTAGCTTGTTATTAGTACACCCACTGCCAGTTCACACTTCACTGTTAGCCACCCCCACTTCGGTTAGCTTGTTAGTACACACCCATGTTAGTATACACACTCCATGTTAGCCACCCCACTAGGGATCGATGCCAAGACCTCAAGCGTTGAAATGAGGTATCTCCACTCAGTCTGCCACTAACAAGAAGGGGCTAATATGTTTTTTTCCTTTAACATAGCATACTCCTCTTCCACATATTGCTCTTGTACCGGGTTGTTTCAGGTCAATACATCCGTATCCTCGTATAAGGTGGATTACTTTTTCTTTATTTTTTTTCGGAAGAGGGCTCCTACCTCTAATTTCATATAAGCTGCACAGAAAAATTATAGACCTTCGGGCGTGGCGAGATAAAAAAAAATTTCTTGCCACACCTGTCGTGTACACACTAGCAACTAACAACCCATCAGACAAGCAACTGACAACCACCCGGACCCTGGCCACTAGAGAGGAGGAACCGCTACCCGGGAGACTCTCTGACAGAGTCAATTCCTACTCTGTCCAGGAAGAGTAGGCCACGCACAAGAGGAAGGAGGTCCCGGACATCACCATAAACAAGAGAACACTGCTTTTGGCTGCCCTCTCTAGCCATTCCGTCGACTAGACCATTACCCTCTCTGGGGATTGCTGAAAAGACGATGCTCCTACTACAACCCAGTCTCTTAATTCTGTTGATCTAGTGACGCCAATGCCAGGGGACTGGGGAATCCGAGGAAATGAGACTGACCGCCACCTTTGAGTTGGATTCGACCACTATCCTGTTTAGGCCACGCTCCAAACACAAAACAATACCATCGTGAATTGCTCTCACTTCCGCCTTGTTATTAGTCCCCATCCCGTAGCCCGTATTAAAAGCAAAAGTCAACCTACCTTCGTCATCTCTACAAACACCCTCTTTCCCTGAACTACCCGGATTACCAACCGCCGATCCATCCACATTGAGTTTCACCCATCCAGCTGCCTGCTTCACCCATTTAATGACTTGGAAGAGGGGTGGAGGACTGGAAGGAGGACTCTCATTGAGCTGGACCCAACGGACAGCCTGTGCTGGATATCATCCTTACCTTCAAGCAGGTTAACAGCTCCCCATTTGATACGGGCAATCGATGCATTTAACTCCATTGGGTGGTCATTGTATCTGGCCCTGTTCCTACTGGTCCAAAGCTCCCACAAAATCAGCACCGGTAAGACACGCCTGGCCAACGCTGAGGCCGCCCCGGGCGCATCAGCAGACTTCCAGAGCCGGAGACGATCAACAACAGCGGTGTGAGGGAGAGAAAAGACGCCGTAGGCAGCTGAGAAGAAACGCCAAATGGCCCTCACGCGATAGCCGAGCAGAAAAAGGTGAGGGATCGATTCGACCTGCGGGTTGGGCGTGAGGCCGTACAGCAATAGCATCTAGAAGCAAGGTGAATTCCTTTACTCTGAACCCGACTCTCTACCGGAAGGGCCCCTATGAGCAAGCGCCAGCTGAGCAAAGACATTTTTGGGAGAATATGAGAGTGTCATAACCAATTGAACCAACATAATTCATAACCAGTTTCCCTACCCAACCTCCAAGCTGATTTAATTAAGAACTTGCCTGAGTATTCAAGAGGCCAAAAGACTGAGGGGGGGCTTCAGTTGTCGCAAACCCTGTACTGACAATGAAATTGAAGAGGTATTCCTGCAGGAAAAGGTTCTCGGAAGATGGATGGTGAGGACCCATCAGGTCGATAAAATCCTTGACCTGCAGAGACAGCATTGACTTAGGAATAGGAGTGGACAACATGGCCCAGAGAGGCCCCATCCCCGTTCAATTGGAAGATCAAATGTTCATATCACCATTACCAACATGCCACTGCGCAGAGGTATATATGACCGGAACTCTTTTCTGACCTCCTTCCAGAATGGGGACGTTAAGGAAAGGCTGGCCGGGCTGTCCTCCGTCAGATCCATTCACTGCCTCGGCGTCATGTACAACACCCAAGGGCTTTCAATCTGCCCATATTTCACATTCCAAGCCATTTTCCTACGAAGAGCTTGCAACACCTCCTTTAATTTTTGGACGCCCAAACCCCCTTCATCAATCGGACGCGAGATCTTACTCCAAGCAACCCAGTGCACCTTTTTCTTCCCATCTGTCCATCCTTAAAAAAATTGAGCAAACTTACGCTCAAAGTCCGACATCAGAGCAAAAGGAATTTTTGTGGCTGCCATAGTGTGTAGGGGGATACTTCTTAGCACATGCTTGATCAACGTCAACCATCCCGCCTGAGATAACAACCTAGAGTTCCACCCTGAGATTCTGCTTCCCACCTTATCTAGCAGCGCTCTGTAGGATGCCGAGGAAATCCTTTCTTTGAAGAGCGGAATACCCAGGTAAAGCACCCCCGTTCTAGCTATGGGGATACCCAAGATACTTTGAATCTAGCGAATTCTCCCGTTGTTCATCTTTACTGGGCAGAGGAAACTACTCTTCTGGAAGTTTATCCGTTGACCAGACTCTTCTTGAAAAGCCACCAAGAAAGCCTTAACCGCGCGCAGGGAAGCCTGGCTGCCATTCACAAACAATAAAGTATCATCAGCAAATAAAAGGTGAGAAATTTGAGGGCACCCACGTTGCAGCTTGAAAGGACTACACCAACCCCTCACCACCAGCTACTTGAAATTTCTGGAGAAGACCTCCGCCGCAAGGAGAAAAAGACCCGGGTAGAGAGGGTCTCCCTGGCAAAGACCCCTAGTGGATTTAAAGAAACCAGTAGGCTCTCCATTGAAAAGGATGGAGAACCAGCAGTTACCCCAACAAGCTTCCATTAAGGAGAGCCATCTGTCATTGAAGCCAAAATGCTTCATCACCTTCTTCAAGAAATCCCAATCCACTCTGTCATAAGCTTTTTCTAGATCTAGCTTGATAATGAGGTTACCTCCTCTGACTTTTCTGTCAATGTTTCGCATAGCCTCTAACACCATGACAACATTTTCTGTAATGGATCCGCCTTACACAAAAGCCCCTTGCTCCATCGAGATAAGCCTAGGGAGGAGCTTGCCCAATCTAGTTGCGAGGATTTTAGAGAAGATTTTGTAAATGACATTACAAAGGCTAATCGACCGATAGTCCGCAAACCTGGTAGCTGACACCTTTTTCAGGACTAGGCTTATGTATGAAGCTGTAAACGCTCTAGGCAGGGAACCCCCTTCAATAAAGAAACATACCGCCTTATGGATATCCTCCCCCACCATTTGCCAACAGTCCACATAAAAGGACACTGGGAAACCATCTGGACCGGGGGCACTATCCTTTGGCATTGATTTAATAGCTTCGATAGTCTCTTTTGACGTGGGACGGGCAAGAAGATCAGCATTATCCTGGTGGGAGAGCACAGACAGGATGGTAACGAGGTCTTCCGAGTTAGAGGGTTGGGCCGCCTGGAAGATAGTCTCAAAGAAAGCCACCGCTTCTCTCTTCATTTGTTCGATGTCTGTAATAACAACCTCATTATTGTCCTGAATCTCTATAATCGTAGCTCTCCTGATATGCTCTTGGGCCATGGCATGGAAGTGGCTTGTGTTCTTGTCACCTTCCTGGAGCTAGAAATTTCTGACCTTCTGCTTCCAAAAGGCCAATTTCCTCCTAGAAGCCAGATTGTAGAGCATTAGATCCTTCGCTCCATCGACCTACATTCTGGTTTTCAAATGCATAAGGTCCACCTCAACTTCTCTAATCTGATTAAAAACATTACCAAACACCTCCTTATTCCACATCTTTAGCAGTTGCTTTGTCTTCTTTAATTTAAGCTGCAGATTTGTCAAGGGGTTATATGAACAAAACCCCTCCCAAGCTTTCTTAACCACTCCCTGGAAAGTGTCATGGAGGGACCACATTTTCTGATACCTGAAGGGCTTGATGATCGGCTGAATAATAAGCTGGAAGGAAATCAAAAGAGGCAAATGATCTGAGTTGATCCTAGGCAGATGCTTAACTCTGAAGGAGGAAAAAGCTGCCACCCATTTGTCATTTACTAATAGTTTGTCCTGTCTTGCCCAAGTCCTAGCTTCCCCTACTCTATTGTTGCTCCAAGTGAAGGAGTTTCCAACAAAACCCACATCTAATAGCCCCGAATTCTTGATGGCGTCGGAGAACTCTGACATGCTTCTGGTACCCGCCAAGCTCGCTCCTCTCTTTTCGCAAGAATTAATCACTGCATTGAAATCTCCCCCCACTACCCAAGGACCCGTCACATTTCTGCTCATGTTGATAAGATCCTGCCACAACTCTTGTCTGAGAATGTGGGAACATTTAGCATAGACAATGGATAGTAGCCCCATCGGCCTTCCATTCTGCAGCGAAACTTCTAGGGACAGGAATTGATTTGAGTAAGAGTGAAAGGACACAGCGAGCTGATTAAGATAATAAACCCATATCTTTCCACCCACACTAATATTTGAGAGAGAGGAGTGAAAGCCTAGCTTCAGCCCAATTGCTATACGTTTTTTCTCCTTGAGCAAAGGCTCCAAAATCGCTAATAAGATGGGTCGGTGAATCCGAACTAACCTCCTCAACGCCCTGATGGACGCTTTGTTACCAACCGCCTGAGCATTCTATATGATAGCTTTATCCATCTGATGCACATCCGGAGTTTACTGTCCTCTTTTTCAGCCTTCTCAGATGATAGAAACATTCCCCTTCTTCCAATAGTCTAGTCATTTTCCTGCTTGAAACTACCCTCCTCCACCCTCTTCCGAGAGGCCTGTCGGGACAGCGTAAGCCAACGTGTTTCTTTTTCCTGGACTTGCTCTTAACCTCTGGTATTCTCACTTTTTGCTGCGCTGCAGGTGTGGTTCCCTCCTTACCTACTGCCCTGTCAAACATCGCCTGATTTTGCATGTTTTCCTGATCCGCACCTTTCTCCTCTAACCGAAAATAAGGTTAGAAATCTACCTAAATCTGGGCAGACTGCTCCCCTTCAATACTCTGGGGCTGATCAATCAGCACCTGCTCCTTAACTTCACTCAGCATTAATTCAGAACCATAAGAAAGCCCCTGGGCACTGATTGGGAGTCCTGTTTGTTGGACAGGACGTAACGGAGAACTCCCCTCAGAATGTGCCAAAATGGGAGCAGGACTTGCTGAGTGCCTCTTGAGGTGTCCCCACCTCCAATCTGCTCTGGTGAAATCGAAATGAGGGGTAGTGGTTTCACATTCTTTGTTTCTGTGATCAATCTGACTGTCCTGTATCTATTGGCCTTCCTTTTCTGCCTGGATTTTCTGAGAATCTGTAATGACAACCTGTTGCCCTTCTAACAGATTAGATCCCATCTGATTTAGGTCTGGAATGAAATCACTCTCTAAAGATGGATCCGTTGCCAGGACAACTTTCAGTTTATTGACCCCACCAGCCCTGTTCTGCCTTACCGAATTAGGGAATGCGTCTGGTTGTTGCACGTCCTCCCTGCACTGTAGAGTGAGTTTATCATGATACCCTCCCTTCTCCATATGCTTGGAATAAGGAACACAAATTTGAAGGGGAATAGGGGCAGAGACATCTTCCACGTTGGATGATGGATGCATGGAAGAGACACCTATACTTTGAAAATAACTCGAGGGGCTGTTCTCCCGACCCGCAGCACTAAACCCATCCGAGGATGAAGCTTCTTTTGCTGAATGTTCCTGCTGAGTAATGAAATTGCTACCGTATTGGAGAACTACCCGCGATAGCTCATAAGCCCCCTTCCCCTGGGGACCTATTACCTTTGTTTGCTGCGCTTGCCTCCTATGCACCTGCTCTTGAACATAGCGAGAAACAGGCGGCAGCTGGAAATCTTGGCTCCCCTTTTCAGTGACATTTTCGCAAACAGGTAGAGGGCCTTTGTTCGAGTGGCCACTCGCACTGTAAAACGACTTCTCCACCCAAGTTCTGGTCGGCTCTTTTCCCGAAGCTACGACTGTTTGCGAAGATGGATTACCTCCAACCCAGATCTGACTCTCAATGGCCCCAAAAATCGGGTAATCTCAACCCTTCACCTAAAGGATCCTGACTCGTTGCATATCCGAATGGGAGGAAAGTTTCACCTGAAACAGAACAAATCCTTGAAAAATCCCCAACACCGTGACTTTATCAATCTCTACAACCTCCCCGAAGGATCTAGCAATCCCCTCAATGGCGTCAGGGAACCACGTGTTGGAAGGGATTCCCATTAAACGAATCCACACACCTCGGATTGTAGACACTTCCTGGTCCGACCATTGAGAGATCTCCTCAATGCCCATGTTCTGCTGCAGGCTGAGATCTGAATTAAAACTATCCAGATCTGTTCTAGAAGTGAACTTGATCAGGAACTTAAGAGGGCTAAGGCGGATGAACTCTTCCTGGGACGATCCCAGCTTAGATTTGAGAAAAACCGCACGCAAGTGAGTAACAGAAACCTCACGAGAAACGAATGCAATCAGAGCTAGGACTAATGCATTCTCCATCCGATCGACTTGTTGGGAATCGACTCGAATAAAGGACTTAGGCCCCGCGGATATAGAAGATTCTTTTTCAACAATGGTAGGATTAGACTTCAAACCTGGACAAAGAGGGGCGTTTATAGCCGACGCATAAGATTTCTGAGGTATTGGAGTAGAACTCGCAACAGCCTGTCTGGGAGACATCTTCGGCGCCTGATTCCGCTCTCAAACAGGGCTAGCTTCCCGACCTAGGTCGCCTTGCCCAAGCCAGATAAACTATTCGCCCATCAATCCTCCTCCCTTAAAGGCAGTTTGCTGCATTAATGGCCTCCTGCTCATAGCAGAACGACACAAAAGCATACCCCCTAGATCTCCTTCGATCCTTAGCTTTGGGGATATAGACACCCAGAAGTTTTCCATACCTCTCGAAAATGCGGCACAAATCGTCTTCCACCGTGTCAAAAGAGAGATTCGCCGCGAAGATGGTGTAGGGAGGACGTCGCTGACGAGATCCGCGGGTCGGAACTCGCTCCCAACCTTCCTCCCATTCCCCCTCCTCCATTCTCGTTGATCTCTAAGGTGGATTACCTAAACCTGCTGCCTAATTTTTCAAATCAAGGTCAAACAACGTATGATGTACCAAATGGACATGGTGGAATTTGTGTACGTTAAGTCGTTTACCCCAGGTTAGTGAAAGAAACCTTGGTTGGTACCTAAGGGAGGTACCCTTAGGTCTCTCTCTCTCTCTCTCTCTCTCTCTCTCTCTCTCTCTCTCTCTCTCTCTCTCTCTCTCTCTCTCTCTGTGTGTGTGTGTGTGTGTGTGCGCGCGCGCGCTGGGCATGCCATATGCACCTTAGTACAATCCACATGAATTACAATGTACTTAGGTAATCAAACAGGAGAAGTTCTCATGCCAACTAGTTTATCAATAGTGTCCCACTCACACATGGTTACTGCATTGTCATGTGTACATAACATCCAACCTGTCTATATAGAAGGTTGGCCCCACCACAACAAATACTCGTAATGCAAGATCATCCAATCTATCGTGACTGTAGATTAAAGGAGATAGCAGATATTGAATGGCAGAGAGTCGATTGATCAAAGGGTTGGAATTTTGCAATTTAAGAGATTTTATTTATTTATTTATTTTGCTAAATACGCCATGCACGTTGAGGCCAATCATATGTATTGTAGCGGAGACGTGTCCATGTTGTTTTGGTAGTCATTCTTTCGTTGGATTTCCAAAGCTACAAAGATAAGATTGTTATATATGTTTGAAATTTTCAAAAAATGATTTTAAATTGCAATTCGCTCTCAAAGTGGTCGTTAAGGACATTCGTCTAAAAAGGAAACCCTAATTTTTAGATGGCCTGAGATTGTGGAATACATGTGTGAGATGTAGGGAGTTCATCGGGTGAGCATAAGGGCCTGTTTGGGAGCGTAGATTTAGAACCCCTGGATTTGAAATCCTCTTATTGTGTTTTGGCACCCTTCATTCATAATCAACTTTAATCTCTTTGAGGGGATTTGAAGGAAACTTGTATTTGGGACTCAACCACTAAAATTATCTGGAAAAACGGAAAGACGCCGTGGATAACCCACGTACATTCATAATGGGCCTAACGCAATCCTATTTCACATTTGAAACCCCCTCATACTTTATGGTGACACACCATGCACTCACACTACAGACGGATTTTAGCACAATGGGCACTCGAACCCTTGGCCTCGTGTTAAAACTCCTGTGAGTATACCACTTAGGCATGAGCAAGGACCCCGGAGGTGTGGGGGTGTGGGACTTGCTTTATGGGATGTGAATTGCTTTAGTGATAGGTTATGAGAATTCTTCTTATATGGAACAAGACAAAAGAAGTTGGGTGCACTCTTGATTAATTTTTTTAAGACTTTTTTATATGAATGAATTATTTTACCCTTTTCACTTTTCACTTTGGCCCACCATCTGAAAGGTGCAGTCAACTCCTTTTCGCTGGTAATGTCTGAAAATTTGCATCCAGCTTCGTACATGGCTTGGGTTTGCACTCATGTGTGACACTGGAAACAGCACAGAAACGGTCTAAAATAACAATATATTTCGGGTAAGTATATAATCACCTAAACTACGAATTGTTTGGGTTGTGCTTCATCCAAAATAAAGCCCACCATGTCAACGGTATGGATCACCGAACTAGGGACTTCAATTGTTAAAAATAATTTTATTTAAAAAAATAAAAATAAAAAAAATAAAAATAAAATAAAAAAGCGGATGCATTGTCACGTTTTTATGCCTCAGGCCTCGTATCTCTCTTGAAATATTTCTAACGTCCAATTCAACAAAGGTGAAAATGGGAGGAAATCACGTGTTTTCCATAGGTTATTCTATGATTCATAAGACCACAAACATCTACAAAATGGTGGTGACTGGTGACTCAGCAACAGCAAATGTCATCGATAGACAGCAAATCAAACTGCACAAATCGTGGGTTGCATGTGGACTGAGCAGGGGCCACCAGTTGAATGGTTAGGATCGTATTGTCACTGCAATTTTTGGTCTGTGCTCCATGCAATAATGGGCCACACAACATGGACGGTCCGGATTCTGGTAATTATTTTCCAGATGTATGTTAGTTGAGTCACCACCATTTTAAAAACGGTGTTCAGTATCAATGTCGTGTAGATGAATACTCAATGGAGAAAAGAGCTTCGATGATGCGGGCCCTTATTCTGTTACGTTCTACCATCAATCCTATCTTATAAATGGGCCATTCCTGAAAATTTTCCTAGATTGGAAGATCCTAGCTACTAATCCTAGAAACATTTCCAACTGAATGTGAACCGTCACCCCATTTCTCTTATCAACCGACTTTATTTAGGCCCCAAGTAGGAAAAGAATACAATAAATCTGCAATTTCTCCATCTTCTGGGTGTTGTCCATCTTTGTGTGTCTTATAATACCAATGGTCCAGATTACTGAATCACGGGGCCCACCTATCTAAACCAAAAACCAGCGAATAATGTTCAAAGATTCAGTCGAGTGTACTATAATCCCAAGGGCAAGAATCCTCGGATATCATGGGCATCATGAGTCGGTGTGGCTGGGAAGAATATTCCCCTGCCAGAAAATCCCGTGATTTGAGGGAGAGGCGGAAGGAAAAAAAAAAAACAAAAACAAAAAACAGAAAGAAATGACACTGTGGGCCCACCGTGTTGCCTATTTGAAATCCACTCCATTCATCAGTTCGGCCAGCTCATCAAGCCTTCATGTGGCCACGTGACATCTGTATGCTCTCAAGGAAAATTTTTTTTTTTTTTAAAAAAACACAATTAGCAGTCCGTTCTAAAACTTCAGTGGGAACCAAGAGGATTTGGACGGTGTATAGGTGGGTGTCCCATCCCATCACTGTTTTCTGTGGTGTGATTTGAGTTTTGCATCATCATGATTTTTGGGTCCTTGTCAAAAGAGTTAGCAAAGCTGATGGATGGAGTGGATGTCACACTAAGGGCGTGTTTGGCCAGGCGCTGGATATGAGATATCCATCGATCTTCTGCGGTTATCTAGACTCGTCCATCCCACCAGCTGTTTGGCTAGCATTTGTACGGGTGATGGTGCCGCCCTCGTAAACGCTGCGTGGGATTTCTCCGTTCCCTCCATTAGTTTGAGAAATAAATAGGAAAAAAAAAATGAAAAAAAAAAAAAAAAAAGAGGTATACACTGTTATACCCCACACCAAATCTGAGTTCCTGTGACTGTTCACCTCTATTAACAAAATGGCAATGCCTCTTCCACCATACATTATCATAGTTGTACACTCCATCAACAATGTTCCCACAACCCTGACGGTCTATATGTCCATTCAAGAATTAACTTGGACGAGGCAGTGTCACTCTTAGACGGTGCTAAACTATCATGAGAGTCTAACCAGATTCAAAGATGGTAAAAATTTACAACAACCATACACCCCAAAAATAAAGGAAGATCATAGCGGCTCATCCAGCAAATAGATAAATGGCATGGATGAGACACAAACATCATGATGGGGCCCACATAGCGGATGAAATGCACGGCCGTTAGATACGGTAGAGGTCTACTCCAAAAACACCCGGCTGCAAATCCACGGTCTACACCCAATCCAACCGCCATCCCAAACACGCACTCTGTCGTCCTGGAATTCATTTCATCCCATGGGTTTAGACGACATCCAATGACACCACCATCATTACCTTAAATTTCATTCCATCCGCCAAATCCCATGGGATCGGTCTAGCCAAACACGCCCTAAGGGCCCGTTTGCTGGGTGGATTGAAAGGGATTGAATGGTATTAGGGTGGATGGCATGGATTTCTAGGTAACGATGGTGTTGTCAGTGGATTGTCTTGAGATATATGCGATTGCTACTACCTGGATTGCTATATCTAAGTCTGTTTAGCAAGCCTGACCAATCCCAGGATTAAACCTTCCCATCCTTTCCAATTCCTCGAACCAAACACCTCCAAGGCAAATTTAAACGGATTAGGGTGGATTCAATAGGATTTAAAGGTAATGATGGTTTTGTTAGTGGATTGTCTTAAGATCCATGGGATTGCTATATCCCGGGATGAGATCACCCAGCCTGTTTGGTATGCCCGGCCAATCCTAAGATTTAACTTTCAATCCCTTCTAATACCATCCAATCCCTTTCAATCTGCCCGGCCAAATAGTCTCATCATAAGTGCTGCTGAGGGGGCTATATGTAACCATTTTATATCTATATTGTTCATATGTTTTTTTATAAAATAATAATAATAATAATAATAATAATAATAATAATAATAATAATAGTAGCTGCAGAGTTGAAGTGGACTACGTCATAAGGAACGATGAGAATTATGACATTTACCCCTGAAACAATCCCAGGGCTCATCATAATGTTTATTTACCATCCAAACCGATGTAAACAAACACAAATATCAGCTTGATTCAAAACTTTTGTGTCTTCCGGAAGTCTTCTACTATGAGCATTCAATTACCACAGTTTCCTCTGGTAGGGTCTACTTGAGCTTTTAATCCGTTTGATATTGAAAGCCGACTAGCTGGTGTACTACACGACTTGAGCTTTTAATCCGTTTGATATTGAAAGCCGACTAGCTGGTGTACTACACGAGCTCCGAGTTGTACCAATAGTTCGAAGGAGATCATAGTTGTATGGCCCCACAATGATGTATTTATCATATATGCACCGTTCATCCATTTTGCAAGATCATTTTAGATCTTGATGCCAAAAATGAGTAATTTCCAAAGCTCAAGTGAACCACACCACAGATAGCAGTGGGGACAATAATTTTCACCATTAAAACATTCGTAGGGACCACCATAATGTTTACTTTCCATCCAATCTGTTTATAAGGACACACAGACCTAGATAAACAGAAAAAACAAATATCATATTGATCCAAAATTTCTGTGACCTCCAAAAGGGTTTCAATGGCAGGCATTCAATCCTCCACTGCTCTTTACGGTGTGGTCCACATGAATTTTGGATCTGTCTTAATCTTCAGATCAAGCCTTATGACAAACTCACCAAGTGGACGGACAGTTTGGATACAACTAATACCTCATGAAGGGACCCACAGAACTTGATTACGTTGTCGTACACCAGCCACATCGGTGGTGTGTCGTACACCAGCCAATCCGCTTCCTTTGATATTTTGGGTAATGCTTCGAAATGAGATGACAAACCGGGTGACAGTCGGCTTCCTTTTAAAGAACGTGACTAACACGAGAAAGCTATTGGCGGTTACTTTCGCTGCTTTCCCCATTGGAGAAGGGAAAACGACTTATAAAACCCAACCCAAAAGCCTCTCACACTAAAAATAAATTAATTAATTAGTCTGATACATGGTGGACCATGAACTACTATACAGCCACATTTTTTCAATAGTGTCACATGTTCTACTCTTATGAAATATAAACACGTGACATGATCATCTGATATGAAGAGATGCTGATATACAACATCCAAGGTGGGACACAATATCAGCCTCAGTGGACAGTTAATGGAAAGAAATAATGTATTAGTGTGGCCCACCCAATGATCTGATCACCCTAATTTTCCTACCAAGTGGTAATCATGGTATCGTAGATAGGATATTTCACACACGTGTGACACATTGGCCAGAGAAAATGAATGCACCATAACTTGAATGAAAAAGCAGTTGTATAAAACATTGCATCAAAATATTTCTCTTTGACACTAATGCAATCAATTGAGAATTTTTATATTGCTTTTAGTCCATTTTTTGTGTGACTCAGCTGTGATATATCTGATTTTGAAGATTGTTAGTACATCCTATCATCATGGTAGGGCTCACCTATTGGATGAGATGGGATACAGACAATATAATGAACCAAGCAAGGAATAGCATATAATAACTGTCACTGTAAGTTACAGTGCTCTTAGTTGCATCTGAACACCTGGACAATCCAATGGATTAGTCCAAACTGTCTATTACATTCTAATATATTTATATGCTGCCGTCCAAGACTTAAAAATGATCAGATGACTCAATCCATCCTGGATTTGTCCTTACTTTTGTAGCCGTCTTTTTTCATGTCATGTATGGGATGGTTAGGATTGATAAGTCTAAGAAAATCCTGCCAATAATGTTAGATTGATAAAAGCCCCGATACTCGGCCAGCGTGTGATGAATGATATGTATACATAGAAATTACTTAGAAATCACATTAGCAGTATGAAGTGATTCAAATAATTGTTCAATTAATGTATAAAAGTTTGTGTATTGTAAACAAAAATTATTCTGATTTGACTATCGATTTGTGGACATTTATTTGACAGTTCAAAATGCAAAAATATACAATTACCTTACTTCAACAAAGAAGTATCCATGATTCAGAGGTTAGGATCGTGTAATCAATTTGATTTTTAAAAAATAACTTAAAGACAGTAAGCTCCACAATTTAGTTGTTTTAATTTGAGTAAATATATGCCACATGTAGCATTTTAAAGTGGGCCTTTTGCAATAGGCTGATAATATCAATGGTCTAGATCAGTGAACATAGGGCATCACTTGTTCAAACTCAAACTACTTGTATAGTCTACGAGCAGTACTCTTAACCACTTGCTGGTATGGCTGTCAATGGGCTGTGCTGCCTGTTAGGCTTTTGGGTCATCTTGGGCCGGACTTGGCCTGCACCCGGCCTGAGTCCAACCTGGCTCAGCCCATTATGTTAGTAAGGGAATTTAAAAATTAAATAAATAATGGACCCACTGTAATGTTAATGTAGAATCCATCACAACCATCAGGTGATGCACCCCATGTAAATAGAGGTGTACATGAGTCAAGTCGAGTCGAGCTCAAGCTCGACTCGGATCAGCCACTAGTTGACCCCAGCTCAAACTCGGCTCGACTCAGTCCTCAAGCCTAATTGGTCCGTTCAACTTGGTTTGATCAGCAGCTCGAGCCAAGATTGATCTGACTTTGCCCGTGCAATATTTTCACAAAAACATGGGCTGCACATTCATATTCTCACTGTGTGTAAAACAGCAGCAACAATTTTATAGGTATTTCATCAAATACCTTTTAGGCAATGTCAAAATAAAAAAAAAATAAAAAAAAGGTATTTCTTTAATATACATACCTTCCTTGCACCAGCCGACACTTCATTGAGTCATTTCATCAAACACTTGGCAAACAACATTCATATCAAAATAACCGAGTCACCAATCTAATTCGATCCGAGTTGGTTCGAGTTGAGGTTCGATCTGAATCGAGTCGAGCTCAAGGAAGCTCAAACTAGGCTTGAAATTTTTTCGAGCTCCAAAACCAGCTCAACTCGGTACGAATCCAATTTCGAGCCGAGTCGAGTTGAGTGAGCTGACCGAGCTAACTCGACTCGTGTACAGCCCTACATGTAAGACCCATACCTCAAAAATCAGCCCCATCACAATTGGAAATAGTAGACAAGGTAATGCCAACCCTCCAAACTATATTCATTGGTGTGGTGCACTTGAACACGTTTGGACCTGTTTTGGGGAGGCATGCCTAAATTTTGGTGAAGCATCTAATCGTTGGAGTGGATTTCATGTGATAATCATAGTGGATTATGTGAAAACAAGGGTAGATGTCTCTCTCCCAACTTCTTCCTTTGGTGTGGCCTACATAAATCACAGGTCAGACTTACCCTTTAGTTGTGGATCTAACGTACAATTACACATCTAGTGATCAAAGTGGATTTGAAATACACGTGAGGATGGGCTTGTCAAAAATCAAAGGTGGCGTCCCTCTCCCAACGTTTTTTTTTATATATATAAAAAAAAAAATTAAGAAGAATGGCTACATATTTCCCTTCCAAACGGTTCCCTGATTTCTGTCAATGCTTTAAAAATCTTAATTTTATGGGAGTGAATTAGGTGTTATATATCCTGATAACACATCAGTGGAGTCTCTCTGACGGTGGGTCACCTTAACATTTGTGTTGTATATATCCACACGTACGGACCATCAGTTTTTCCAGCTCACCTATCCCAAAAATGAAGCTGATCCAAATCTCAGGTGGACCACACAGTAGAGATTACGGAATGCACCATTGCTAAATAATAGTTCCACAATCAAATTGTCCGAACCATACCAACCTCTGATTCATTGATACTTGTTTGTTGAAATAGGAATACTTTTTAAACGTCTAATAAATGTCTATCAATCCCATAATCACATAATCAAATAAGCATAATTTTTTATTAATGATACGTACGTCTAGGCTAAAAGCCTAAAACTCATAATTTAAACAGCCTAATTTGAATTTGTTTTATGCTACGTATGCAATTTATAACTAATTAAAATATATCTTGAGCGCCTGAGTATATATCATCGATCAAACTGGCGAGTTTTTCTTACTTACGATACCTCTCTTTTGAAAATGAGGTCTCCACTCCAACTACTTTGGGACCATAATTCACCATCACCCAGCAAATAATTTCCAACTTTTATGAGATGCCCGATCCATCTAATAGGTTGGTGCACTCATTTGGGATTATCTTGTGCAAAAATCAACTACATCCACTCACTAAGTGGACCATACTTGTATTTTGTTATTTGTCAAGTGGTAAATATTATTTTCTATGTTGTGGCCTCCTTAGTTGGTGGATGGGGCTGATTTCTGCACAAGGCAGCTGTCGTGGTGGGGCCAACTTACTGAAAGGGTTGGATATTACTTGAACATGATAGGTTGGGAGTTATCTATGGGTGGACCATAAATTCTGGTCCAAGAGGTCGGACTGCTCCTAATCCTTAAAAATTGTCAATGTCCTAACTAACATTGACCACAACTATCTCTCACTATAGAGAACATGAGATTATCTGAATGGGTCTTTCCTAACCAATGAAAATCCATGTACACGTTAGCCGTATACTAATTCATGGTCCATCCGAGAACACTACTTTGTATTGTCAAAATAAAAAATTAAAAAATTGCTTGTGTTTCTATTTAGTATGTTGCCATATAAATAAAGTGAGAATAGCTTTTAGAAAAAAAAAAAAAAAAAGAATATAAAATCAAATCCTAACAAACATCAAGTAAGATAAAATCCTTCCTAATATACATGAAAGAAAATTATCCTTAATTAAGGTTTTCCCAATACATATTAAGCATGCTCTTCAAAGGGAAGAGGATTGTCCGTTGGTTTCCTAGAACCAGATCAAAACTTCAATTGGACAACACTATAGGAAGGTGATTGAATACGTACCACTAAAAACTTCTCGAGGGCCACAAAAGTTTTTGGATAAGCCGATCTTTGTTTTTTCCCTTCATTCATATTTGTGTTAGCTAATGAACAAGTTAGGTTAGATGGCAAATAAACATCACAGTGGGCCTTGGGAATATTTTAAGAGTGGGTGTCATATCCCCACTATTTCTCATGGTATGGTTCACTTTAACTTTGGATCTACTTTAATTTTGAGCCAATGCCTTAAAATGAGCTAGCAAAATAGATGAATAGTGTGGATATAAAATATATACATCACGATAGGCCCCATAACACCTCCCATCGATCAAGAGGCCAATTTCTTTTGGGAAAGTTGAGGATACCATGAGATCAGTGTGACATCCTCTCCATCCATTAGTTTTGGTTGCTTGTTTTGATAAGGGGCTAATAAATTTTGTTGAGGAAAAACATAAGGGAGACCCAGCAAAGGAAATAACGGAGATGGGAATGCCTATTTGTGCACTGTCCAAATCTTCCCAAGTCTTGTTCGTTATTCAATAACATAAAAGGCTGTACGTGTTAACGAATGCCCATATTCAGTTAAATATGTCTGATTAGAATAGTGTGTGCATGTTAGAATCATACTCAACTTAAGTTCGATTGAACGATTTTCGACCCTAGGCCCTAAATTAGTAGAAGGATTAAACCTGTGAAAGTTGACCTAACTGTCCAACCACCAGTGTTGTAGTGATCATGAGATTAAAAGAGAGGGTTAATCATTTTAAATGAGAACTTTTTGTCTTGTTCTAAATACTTTTCTTTCAATAGTGATAGCGGGCCTTGTGTTTCTCAATAACATGGTAATGGATAGAAAAGATTAAAAACTCAAGGCATAAATACTGATTTTATATTGATTTATATATTTAAAGGTAAGTACAATCAACAAATAAATAAAAATATGCAAATAAAAACCAATGATTGCCTATGAGGACAAACAATTAGGGTGGATGGTCAGCAAAATGTGACCGAGGAGTGATCTTTCAAGTAAGGACTCGGTCAATCGAGGATCTGATGTTGATAGGTCATAGATATTTATACTGCTTATAGGAGATACTATAGTGATGACACTAGATAGTAACAATCTAAGCTATTTTACACTATGTATGATTTACTGCGAGGTTGGATAGAAGTGAAGGAACTAAAGGCTAGAACTAAAATAAGCATCATTGCGATGTGTAGAGAGATAATGTTTGGCATGGGCTCCAAGCTCTTAATCATGTGCTCCTTATATAGCTCGGGAGGTGACAACACTTATCAACTTTCTTAGTTGGTCCAGGATCCTTGAAGGTAAGGATATCAAATCGTTTTCAGATCTCTTGCCCAGCTTGGTTGTAGAGATCCCTGAATGTTACAGCATTAGTCTTGCTGGACTTGAATTCCTCGCTGTCTTTTGATCTCCTTCCATTTCAAGAGGAATTTACTTTTTGGACCTTCGCAATCATTATGACAGTACCAATCATCTCTGGAAAATCTTTCCACTTTAATTGAATCGTGTGAGACAACCTTGCCAAGCCTATTTGGACTGTGATATGATTCTTATCTCTGGGTCTTTATAAGCTTGCTAGGCATACCACTTTGACCACACATGTACATGTCCTTTGGCACAGTATTTCATCTACAAACGTGTGTATCGCTCTGAGCTGTCCTGCTTTTGACACTCATCGCAGAAAGATAGGGGGCAAAAGATATTTTCATAGCACGAGTAGGGTTTCATTTGCAGTTAGTGCTTAGTCCTAACAAGTGGTGGCATCCCATTGATCCGGGTGGACAGAGGACATGTGTAAATAAGGTCCCCATGAAGTGTTTTTTTTTTTGACAGCACAAAGACATCCCTTGGGCCACATGAAGGCCTGAATGGGCCCTAACATGAACTGGCTAAATTGATGGACATAGTGGATATCAAGCAGGCAAAACGGTAGGCTCACAGGGATTTTTGTTGCTCGGGCACTGATGCTTATGATCTGCCAGGATTCTCCTCCAACGGGTTTATAGTACACTACATTGAACCTTTGACCATTATCAGCCAGTTTTTGGCTTAGACAATTGAGCCCCATGATTCACTACTTTGAACCACCGGTACGATGAGACCCACCAAGATGGACAGGGCCCAGAAGATAGAATAAATATTGCATATCTATTTTATTATTTTCTATTTGGGGCCTAAATATTGACAGTTAATAAGAGAAATAGGGTGACGGTCCACATTCAGTTGAAAATGTTTCCAGGATTGGTAGCCAGGATCTTCCTATCTGCTTGTTATTTATTTATTTATTTTTTGAAGAATGGCATATTTATAAGATAGGATTTGATGGTAGGACGTAACAGAATAATGGTCCAGATCATCGAAGCTCTCTCCTCCTCGAGTATTCGTCTACGCCAGTACACCACATTGATACTCACAGTGACTCAACTAACATACACTGGAAAATATTTACCACAATCTCGACCGTCCATATCATGTGGTTCTTTATTGGAGCACAAACCAAAAAAATTGCACTGACAATAGGATCATAACCATTCAACTGGTGGCCCCTGCTCCTTCAACTACCCATGATTTGTGCAGTTTGATTCGCTGTCTGTGCGCATGACTCACGTGATACATGAACCTAAAACCACTCTTTCAAAACACGTGAGTCCCCCTTTCACCTTCGTTGAGTTGGGATATATTTCAGTGCCTCATGCACAAGAATATATATAGAGAGAGAGAGAGCAATGCTCACACACAACTAGTTGGACACTGCATTTTCGTCCAACTAGCTTTGCATTTAATGAGAAAATTCACTCTTTTATATAATACATATGCTTACATTTGAGAGGTTTTAGAATGCATGTCATAGTTATGTAAAGTAACATGTGTGTCAAAGATCTAGGCCATTCATCAGTTAAGACTCACTAAGAAAAGTTACATAACAAAAACTAAGAAACAGCACTTGTAAGAAAAGTACGTATGCATGTTAAATCTGGTTCGTTGGACAGTTTTATTAACAACCAACACTTTCCATAAGTATTTGACATGATCGATCATAAGATCGTCAAAAAAAAAAAATGTCCTTGACATGTTGACATGTAATTTATCTAATGCATGGATCTGATTTTGAGTTAGATGGTCCAAATCTATAATAGGTGTGTAGCTCATCATATATTTATTCTCCCTTCGGATGTATCCTCTTTCTAAATATTTAGCATAAAGTTTGCCTGGCCTTCCTAAGGGCAACGTGGCATTGATTTCCTAGATGTAGAAGGAAAGAGTTCATGTGGAGTAGATCCACCCCGTCTATCTTATAGGCCACCTTGCGTTTGTACATGGTCTTACAATTAAGGTAGATTCAACACTAAATTGGGTTAAACCATGGTAAGTAGTTAAGATAGAAGGTCCTACCATTAAAATTAACCAAATTGTTTTGGCCAACTAACTTGTATATTTGGTTGTTGTGGTGTTTAAAAGAAGTAATGCTTGTGATGGGTCAATCTATTAGACGGATTGGATGTCATTTTTAAACAACAGGTTAGATGATATGTGCCAGCTGGACACATGATGGATTGCCCACATCAAAGTGTGGCCCATCATGATAGACCATCCACATCAAAGGTGGAACCCACATGATGGATGGTGGACATTGAAGGTGGGTCCACATGATGGATGGTTGACATCAAAGGTGGGCTCACATGATGATCAACCCATATTGAAGGTGGGCCCCACATATTGAATGGCCCACATAATGGATGAAATGGGCCTTAACGCTAATGATTATATTGTTAGAATATTTATGTTGGTGTGTTATATGCATGGTGTCCATTGAAATCTATGTGGGACCCAATGGACAGTCTAGATCAATCAATTAGATTGTATAATGTCCCAATGCAACTAGGAGGTGCATTAATTGCATACTACCTCACTAGAACCTAGATAGAGACGAACGGCCTTGGCAAGGGATCTGTGGGGCCCGCCGTGATGTATGTATTTTATCCACACCGTCCATCCATTATGCAAGATCATTGTAGGGCATGTGCCCAAAAGAGAGGCAGATTGAAGTTTTAAGTAGACCACACCAAGTGACAAGGACGCTCACTATTGAAACATTCCTGGGCCCCCCATGATGTTTATTTGTCGTCTAACCTGTTAATAAGGTCAAATATATCTAGATCAAGGGAAAACATAAATATCAGTTTGATCCAAAACTTAAGTGGCCCTCGTAAGTTTTTCAACGGTAGGCATTCCATCCCCACCTTTTCCTGTGGAGTGGTCCCCTTGATCCTTGGATCTAGCTCTCTTGGGGCTCCTAAAATGATCTATCAAAATGGATGGGCATGGATAAAATACATACATTAAAATGTCCTTCATAGAGCCCTTACCAGGACCAAGAACCCCCGAGTGACAGACGAGATCCAATGGTTATATGCAATGTCTCAATATTTGATTTGGATCAAGGAAAAACATAGCTTAACATGTATATTAATGGATTTCCACCTAGCTTCTCACTATAAAGCTTCCTACAAGTGACAGGGTGTCGTTCGCAATCCCCGACCCTTTTTCACTTTGCACAATAATCAAATTGGTGCAGACCGAGGACACGAATTTCCTGGAAAGCTCACGCATCGGAGGACGTGAGGTGAGCACTCAGCTTCTCCAGGCTCCTCCTCAAATCGATTTCTCCAATTCACCGGGAAAGGAACAAGAGAAATAAAAAATAAATTCTCTTGGGGTGAAAAATAGTTAAATCGCTAGGTTAATTTATGGAATGGACTAACTCTACTAAATAACACAGGCTTTTTAATATCTGAACCCCAAATGCCGTCTACATCTAGAAACAGGCGGACCTTCTAGGAGTTTAATGTAACTGTAAGGACATTTAAAGAAGATATAACTATAAGTCTACTTAAACGGCCAATTGTCAACCCAACTTATAGGTCGGTCATACCTCAGCTATAGGTCGGCCATAGCTCGGTCGAAGTTTGACCAGAGTTCGATCATAGCTCGTTCAGAGCTCGGGTATAGTTTAGGGTGACCACTGAGAGAAGTCAAATGTTGACTTCATGTAAACCTCATAAAACAATCTATTCCCGAACCAATAGTCCAAATATCTTTCCAATGGTTCAGAGATTTCTCCCAAGATCTTCGGAGGATCGGATCAGGTCCCTAGAACCTCAGGATCACGATAATTCCACAAAGATCCCGGATCCAAAACAGATTCGTCTTCAACGATTGGCTTTCTAAACTTGAATAATTCGAAACTTGTTGCCTACAAGATGAAGGGAGAAGCTTCAACTTGAATAATTCTTCAACTATATGTAAATCCTTGAAGCAAAGAAAGTTAAGCTTGTTGCCTACAAGTTGAAGGGAGAAGCTTCAACTTAGTGAGAACAACTTCAACTCGAGCGGATGAGACAGATGAAAGTGCTAATTCACACGTGGCTGTAAATGAAGTAGTTGTTGTGCATGCGATTCCTCAATCGAGATTACAATAATGTATTATTCAAACAAAATCAAAATTATTAAAAAAATAGATCAACTCTCATCTTGAATTCTTAATCCGTTCATTTTATTCAATTAATGTCACATCCATGATGTTGTGGAATCATGTCACTAGATCCCACCTTCTCAGGAGTGATCATGTGGTTCACTGTCGGCATCGTCTTACAGTCTTTGTGATTAAGCGTTCTAGTGCCTACTGGGGATGGATCACTATTGTTGGGGAAAAATCTACAAGTCCATAGACCGGATTATAGAATGGACCAACTCTACTAAACCAACTCAAGCCCACTGAGCGCCGAGCCCAATGAGGCCTCTATGTCCAGAGACAAAGTAACCTCCGAGGAGGATGATGCAACTTTAAGGACACACAAAGCGCCCTCCTATGAGCTCTCTCAAGTGACTATATGTCGCCGACCTAACTCATAAGTCGGCCATAAGTCGATTATGGATCGACCATAAATCGATCATAAGTCGATTACGAATCAACCATAGATCGGCCATAAGTCGATTACGGATCGACCATAGATCAGTCATAAGTCGATTACGGATTGACCATAGATTGGTCATAAGTCAATCATAGATCAGGTATAAATTAGCTACTGGACTGTTGACGCAAAGCCAAAACACAATCATGAGTCAATAATGCTCCTAACTGGCTTACACGGATAGTGAAGGTTGGTTTGTCGGTCAGGTCAAGGCCCGCCTTAGTTCCCGACTTAAGACCGACATAAAGATTCAGGGAATCCCTTAACATCCTATAAGATCTCTCTTAAGATCCTCATAGGATAATATGGGATCTCGACGATCTCGGAAATCAATCATCTTGTAGAAATCCTAGATTACAATTAAGATATCAAGAGAGAATCCTTCTGCGATGACATTCTATTTCTCGTATAAATATAGAGACATCTCTCACCATCAAAGGTACGTTCACTGAAAAACCCTAATACATGACTCGTATCTCTTTTATAGAGATCATATCCTATTCCAAAGACCTCGATCCTGACTTAGGCATCGAAGAGTGCCCTGTATTAGTCAAGGCCTCCTTTGTCCCTCTTTTACATCTTTGAATGTCTAAGAAGGTCTATTACATGCAAAGGGTCTGCCGAAAAACTGCATCAACAACTGCCATGAACACAGAATTGCTCTTTGGCTTCCGTCAAGCGATCGATGGAAAAATCCAACCTTGCATGACTTGTTGATCATTTTGCCACGCTGCTTCGAAAGCTATTGCTATTAAAGGTAACTTCCTTGGAGCACTGTCCATGGGATTATTGTTGTATTTGTTTTAAAATAATATTAAAAATTTGAATTTTCAAATTTCGGTGTTTTCCCTCCACATTTAAATTTTGGTGTTTTTGAGGTGTTGGTTTTATCCCACATCGGATTTGACAAAAGAAATTCTCTTGTTTATATGATAGGCTTTTTGCCTAGGGCTTGAGCCCCTTTTAGGGGGCATGTGAATTTGGTCCTGTGGGGGGGCTATGCCAATAGCTCTAATCTATGCCATTAACCACACACGCGCGCGCGCCGAGCCGAGCCGTGCCGTGCCGAGTCGAGCCGAGCCGAGTCCGAGTCCGTGTCCGCGTGCGCGACGCGACAGGACGGGACGGGACGGGCTAGGCTGGGCGCGGGTGCGGGTGCGGGTGCGGGTGCGGTGTAAGTGTACTCGCGTGGGTGTGTGTGTATGGGTACTCGCAGGACTGTATGTGCGAGAGTGTACTCGCACTTACGCCTTTTCGTTTTTAAACCAGAGAGATGCTTCCCTTCCGGTTGGTCGCCCCTGTTGGGTTTAAACCCAACGGACCTAACCTTTTGCACCATTTCGGAGTCTATATAAAGACTTCCGATTCCAGTTTCAATACACGAAAATTTTCTGATTTATAAAACTCTCTCTGATACGGTTTTACCATTGTTACTGAGTTCATTGCTGAGTCAACTCAGCACTTTCGGATTAAACTGCAAGTGGTTCGAGTCCGTGTACAGTGAGTGCACCGCTGGGACCGGGTCATAGTCGTTGTATCCTGGAGGTCAATTGCTCTGGAAACCTGTTGCACTTGGGACGCTGTCCAAGGGGAGCAAATTCGATTTTAAGCCGAGTGACTCAGTCACGCCTCGACTCAATAAGTTTTTCTTTCTCTAAATTTATTTTCCTTTTTTGGTTCTCGATTTTTATAGTCTATTTAATTCAACATTTTATCCAACAATCTTGAAATCGAATTTGCTCCCTGAATTACATAGACTATGGCTACAATAACAGTAAATGCTTCTACTGAGTTAGCCAAAATCGAACCGTTCGCTGGACAATCCTTTAAACGGTGGAAACAGAAATTGATGTTCGCTCTTACCACCCTGAAAGTTTCATACATTTTATTTGAATCATTTACTATAGATCCAGCAAATCAAAATGAAGTAACATATGAAAATAATTACAAAATTATATTCTAAACTCTTTATCCAACGAATTATATGATGTGTATGCTTCTTACGCCTCTGCTAAAGATATATGAATTGCTTTAGAAAAGAAATACATATTAGAAGATGCAGGCGCTAAGAAACATGCAATTGCTAATTTCCTTCACTATGAAATGACAGACGATAAATCTGTCACAAATCAGATTCATGACTTTCAAAGTCTAATTCACGAACTATCGACAGAAGGAATTAAGTTGGATGAGGTGTTTCTGTCAGGAGCGTTAATAGAAAAGTCACCGCCCTCCTGAAAAGAATATAAAAATAGAATGAAACATAAGAAGAATGGTGTTTCTTTAGAAACCACTATCGTACACATACGAATAGAGGAGGCCAATAGAATCAGGGACCAAAAAGGAAATAAAAATGAGATAGATTCAAAAGCGAATCTTGTGGAATCAAGTCGGACAAATAATAAGAAAAAGGGCAACTGTCATAACTGTGGTAAACCTGGACATTATGCAAATGAATGCAGGCTCAAAAAGAAGAATGCAAACAATCAATTCAAGAAAAAGGGAAACTGTTACAACTGTGGAAAGCCTGGGCATCATGTTAAAACCTGCAGGCTTAAGAAAAATAAAGATAAGCCGCAAGCTAATCTTACAGAAACAGGCAATGAGTCTGACATAGTAGTGGCTGTGGTATCAGAAGTCTTCCTTGTAAACAACTTGGAGTGGGTGCTAGACACTGGTGCAACTAGACACGTGTGAAAGGATCGTAGCATGTTTACCTCCTACTAAGTATTAGGATATGATGAACAGGTGTTCATGGAAAATGCTAGAACGTCTCCAGTTGTAGGGAAAGGAAAAGTACTTCTGAAACTCACTTCTGAAAAGACTCTAATGTTAAATGATGTCCTACATGTGCCTGACATTAGAAGAAACTTGGTTTCTGGTTCGCTCCTCAATAAGGCTGGTGTCAAATTAGTATTTGATTCAGATAAGCTTGTAATGACTAAAAATGGAACCTTTGTTGGTAAGGGGTACTGTAGCGATGGTTTATTCATTGTAAATGTATCCAATGATAATAAGAAAACATCTAGTTCTGTTTATATCGTTGAACCTTTTTATCTATGGCATAATAGATTAGGTCATGTGAATGTGGCATCTTTAAAGAAAATGAAAAGATTAGGTTTATTACCTAATATATCTAATGAAGAGTTTGAAACATGTGTAGAATCAAAATTTATTAGAAAACCCTTTAAACAAATAGAAAGATCATCTGTTCTATTAGAGTTGATACATAGTGATTTAGGTGATTTTAGAAATCACATGTCTAGAGGAGGAAAAAGATATTATATAACTTTTGTAGATGACTACTCTAGGTTCACTAGAGTATATCTATTAAGGAACAAATATGAAGCTTTAGATGCTTTTTCTAAATACAAAATTAAAGTTGAAAATCAATTAAATATAAAAATTAAAAGACTTAGAACAGATAGAGGAAGTGAATATGAATCTTCTCAATTTAGAGAATTATGTGAAAAGAATGGAATAATTTACGAAACTACAGCTCCTTATACACTAGAACAAAATGGAATAGCAGAACGTAAGAACAGAACTCTAAAAGAAATGATGAATACCATGTTAAATAGTTCAGGCTTACCCTCAAATATGTGGGGAGAAGCAATTCTGTCTACTTGTTATATCCTAAACAGGATTCCATCTAAATCTTCTGAACAAACACCATATGAACTTTGGAAGAATCATATTCCTAGTTATAAATATATTAAAGTGTGAGGATGTCTTGCTAAAGTAGGATTGCCTGAAACTAAGAAAAGAAAATTAGGTCCTAAAACGACCGATTGTGTATTATAGGATATGCACAAAACAGTGCGGCCTATAGGTTTCTAGTTTTAAAAACTAAGGATAATATTCTAGATCCTAATACAATTATAGAAGCTAGAGATGCAGAGTTCTTTGAGAACGTATTCCCTATGAAATCTAAATCTATAGGAATAGAAAAAGTTAATGAATCAGATATTGCGTCTACTAGTAAAAATGCTTACGAGAAAGTAGTAGAAGAGATACAACCAAGAAAAAGTATTAGAGTTAGAAAAGAAACTAACTTAGGAGATGATTTTTTCACATTCTTAGTAGAAGATGATCCTACAACTTATATAGAAGCTATTAACTCTCCAGATGCAACCTTTTGGAAGGAAGCAATAAATGATGAGTTAGAATCTATTATATCTAATAATACTTGGGAACTTGTAAACCTACCACCTGGTAACAAACCAATAGGCTGCAAATGGGTGTTTAGAAAGAAACTAAAACCAGATGGAACTATCGATAAGTTTAAGGCTAGGTTGGTAGCGAAAGGCTTTAAACAAAAGGAAGGAATAGATTATTTTGATACATATTCCCCTGTAACTAGGATTACAACTATTAGAGTCTTAATAGCGATAGCCTCCATATATAAACTAGTGGTATACCAGATGGATGTTAAGACGGCTTTCCTAAATGGAGACTTAGAAGAAGAAATATATATGGAACAACCTAAGGGTTATAAGATATTAGGTAAAGAAAATAAAGTATGTAGACTAATTAAATCACTATATGGTTTAAAACGGGCTCATAAACAATGGCATGAAAAATTTGATGGTGTTTTAAAATCAAATGGTTATCATATAAATGATGCAGATAGATGTGTATATAGTAAAATTTCTGAAAATGATTATGTTATCATATGTCTTTATATTGATGACATGCTTATTTTTGGAACTAATATTAAATTAGTTAATGCAACTAAGAAATTCTTGTCATCTAAGTTTGACATGAAAGACTTAGGAGAGGCAAGTATAATATTGGGTATTGAAGTAACCAGGAAAAATGGTGTTATTATATTATCACAATTTCATTACATTGAGAAGATATTGAGAAAGTTTAACCATTTTGACTGTTTACCTGTCAGTACTCCTTATGATTATAGTGTGACTCTCATGAAGAATACAGAAAATAGTGTGTCTCAATTGGAATATTCGAGAATAATTGGTAGCCTCATGTATCTAACAAACTGCACTAGACCTGACATAGCTTTTGCAGTAGGAAGGCTAAGTAGATATACACATAACCCTGAAAAAGAACATTGGAATGCATTGTCTAGAATTTTGCGATACCTAAAAGGTAATATGACATATGGTTTACATTATAATGGTTATCCTACTGTATTAGAAGGATATAGTGATGCTAACTGGATCAGTGATTCAGATGAGACAAAATCCACTAGTGGATATGTCTTCACTTTGGGTGGAGGAGCAGTCTCTTGGAAGTCCACCAAGCAGACATGTATTGCTCGGTCGACTATGGAATCCGAGTTTATTGCCTTAGAAAAGGCTGAATCAGAAGCTGAATGGCTTAGAAATCTCTTAGCTGATATACCATTGTGGCCAAAGCCTGTATCGGCCGTATCTATTCATTGTGACTGTCAAGCAGCTATAGCGAAAGCAAAAAGTAAAATATATAATGGAAAAAACAGGCATATTAGACTCAAACACAACATAGTAAAACATATGTTACGTGATGGAGTCATATCTATTGACTTTATGAGGTCAGAAAAGAATCTAGCAGATCCTCTGAATAAAGGACTATCCAAAAAGTTAGTCAATGATACATCGAAGGGAATGGGGCTGAGCCTAATATATGAGCTGCCAGTATCGGTAACCCAACCTATATAAGTGGAGATCCCATGAGATAGGTTCAATGGGTAAACAACAAGACACGAGGTAGACGATTGCACTGAGTTATATGAGCCCCTTCTATGGTATACAGTGCGAGCAGCAACGCAGAAGGATAAGTTTTTAGAACTCTTAATGGATCCATAGCCATATATTTGGTGGTGTATACAGTTGTTGCATACACTTGATGGAATTCACCTATATGGGTGTGGAGGTGGAGGCCGCTTCCTATGAGAATCTAGGCGAATTCTCTAGAGCACTCATGAAATTCAGGTAATGGTGTATGGCCGAAACGCACCGAACCACAGAATCACTTGCAGAGGAAGAGTTGTGTGAGTGGCATGTACTTGCGATCTACATTAAAAGGATTCAGGTTCAAGACTATGGTGTCACCTGCTTCCTGTAGACCTGTCTTGCTTACTCTAATGTCGGTTCAAGTCTATGGTGACACCGGCACCATTGCACAACTATTTCGCTTTAATCCGAAAGCATTTTATTTTAAAACATGTGGGGGATTGTTGTATTTGTTTTAAAATAATATTAAAAATTTGAATTTTTAAATTTCGGTGTTTTCCCTCCACATTTAAATTTTGGTGTTTTTGAGGTGTTGGTTTTGTCCCACATCGGATTTGACAAAAAAAATTCTCTTGTTTACATGATAGGCTTTTTGCCTAGGGCTTGAGCCCCTTTCAGGGGGCATGTGAATTTGGTCCTGTGGGGGGGCTATGCCAATAGCTCTAATCTATGCCATTAACCACACACGCGCGCGCGCGCCGAGCCGAGCCGTGCCGTGCTGAGCCGAGCCCGAGTCCGAGTCCGTGTCCGCGTCCGCGTGCGCGACGCGACGGGACGGGACGGGACGGGCTGGGCTGGGCGCGGGTGCGGGTGCGGGTGCGGTTAAGTGTACTCGCGTGGGTGTGTGTATATGGGTACTCGCAGGACTGTATGTGCGAGAGTGTACTCGCACTTACGCCCTTTCGTTTTTAAACCAGAGAGATGCTTCCCTTCCGGTTGGTCGCCCCTGTTGGGTTTAAACCCAACGGACCTAACCTTTTGTAAAGGGCTTATGCACCATTTCGGAGTCTATATAAAGACTTCCGATTCCAGTTTCAATATACGAAAATTTCCTGCCTTATAAAACTCTCTCTGATACGGTTTTACCATTGTTACTGAGTTCATTGCTGAGTCAACTCAGCACTTTCGGATTAAACTGCAAGTGGTTCGAGCCCGTGTACAGTGAGTGCACCGCTGGGACCGGGTCATAGTCGTTGTATCCTAGAGGTCGATTGCTCTGGAAACCTGTTGCACTTGGGACGTTGTCCAAAGGGAGTAAATTCGATTTCAAGCCGAGTGACTCAGTCACGCCTCGACTCAATAAGTTTTTCTTTCTCTAAATTTATTTTCCTTTTTTGGTTCTCGATTTTTATAGTCTATTTAATTCAACATTTTATCCAACAATTGTTGCCCAAGCTATCATTAGAAGACATAGATCCGAGGAAAAGCCTCGCTCTAATACCAATCTGTCGCAGGGAAGGACGTGAGGTCAAGCATTGTCTTCCTCAAGGGGATAAATGTTCCGAATCCACATAACTTCTCTGGACTCATCATAGAAACTTCTCGAATCCACGAGGAATAGAACAAGAGAAATAGAAAATAAATTCTATAAAATTCAAAATTGATTGATGAATGTCTAATCTATATGTGTCTCTATCACACCATTAATATAGAAAAAAAAAAAAAACAAAATTTATAATTACCTATAGTAGCAAAATTCTAATTCTAATAAAACTCTTTTTAAGCTTAATTTCTAAAAATAAAAATTCCAAATAAATTTTTCCTAGAGGAGTCCTATCATGATTAAAATTTAATTTCTAAAAATAATAAACCTAAAACTCTAAAAAATAATAATAATAAATTTAAAATCAAAATTATTAAAAATAGTAATTTTTCTTAAATTTTCATTCTTGAGCTGAAAGCATGCGGTTTTTTACAAAATGGACAAACAAGGTATCCTATTTCAGTAAAGATTGAAAGGTTATGTGGCCTGTAACAATATCCAGATCAAAAGTTATGGCTAATTTATAGTTCGCATTCCAATGTCCTTACATTGGAATGCTATGTGGGGGCCACCATGATATTTTTTAGCAGTTCACCCCATTCATCCATTTTTTCATATTATTTTTTCATATTATTTTATGACATGAGACTAAAAATCAAGCAAGATCAAAAACACAAAGAGGCCATACACAGAAAAAATGGAGAAAAAGTTTACTAGTGTTGAAGCCTTCTAGGCTCCACCTTGATGTGTATATGCCTTCCAAACCATTTATAACTTCACCTATTTTTTGGATCTACCTGATACTTGGTCACGTGTCTTAAAATAATCTGAAATTTTAAAAAAATAAAATAAAAAATAAAAAATAAAAAATAAAAAATGGATGGATGACTGGATATCTCACGAATATCACGGCGGCCCGCTAGCAAGCATCCCAACATAGGAACTTCACCGGAAAGTCTTTCGCAGGAAATCTGCCTAAGCTGACTCAACCGGAATTTCCCGTAAAAAGCATCTTCCACTATTGCTTACGTGGGGCCACATTTTTGTGGGATATCTACTCTGTCCATCTCCACCTGTTTTATGAGCTCAGTTTAAAGCTTGCAGCAAAAAATGAGGTGTATCCAAAGCTAAAATAGACCACATAAGATGCAAAATTAGAGAAAGGTATGTCTACCGTTGAAACCTTCTTAGGCTCCACATTAATGCTTACATGTCTCCAAATCTTAACATTAATGCTTACATGTCTCCAAATCTTAACATGATATAAGCCATTTGTGGCCGTACAAATGTTTTGACGGTGGTCATTGGATCTTCATCATTTCCTCTCTTGTGGCTCACTTGAGCTTTGGATCCATTTAATTTTTCATAGCATACCCTAAAATGAGTCCACAGAACTGATGAACAAGATAGATTCCTCACAAACATCACGGTGGACCCACCTAGCATCCTAGCGCATGAACTTTCTTGGAAAGGCTTTTGCAGCGTCCATGCAGACAAAGCCTTTGGAATCGTAACATCTGACCATTTGCATCCAGCTTCGTGCATGGTTCCAACCTCCACTCGTGTGACATTGGGACATAAGCTAACTGCACGTGACAGTTACACTGCAACAGATGGCTACTCCCCCTGCCACCAGCCAATGGCTGATGGTCGGTGCTCTGTGGGCCCCACTATGATGTGGGTGTTTCATACATGCGGTCCATTTATTTTTCTAGATCATTTTATGGTATGGGACAAAAAATGAGGTAAATCCCAATCTCAAGTGGACCACATTACAGGAAACAGTGTTAAATGAAAGTCAACCATTAAAAACTTTTTGGGGACCATAAAAGTTTTGGATCAAGTTGATCTTTATTTTTTTCCTTTCATCTAGGTCTTTATAACCTAATCAACATATTGGATGTCAAATAAACAATACAGTGGGCCTTAGAACGATTTTAATGGTGGATATCCAATCACTATTGTTTTCCTGTGGTGTGGTCCAACTGATATTTATATCCCTCTCATTTTTGGGTTCAATCCCTAAAATGATCTGTAAAAATGGATGACCGGCATGGATGAAGCACGCACATCATGGTGGGGCCCACAGAGCACTGACCATCAGCCAATGGGCTAGTGGCAGGGGGAGTAGCCAATCCGTTTCCCAGAGCGCCCGGGAGCTGTGGCCCCCACATGAACGCTTATGGAAAAGGCACAAAGACGGTCCAAAATAAAAATATGCATTGGATAGATATAATCCCCTAATTAAACTGCACCAACGAATTTTTTGTGTTGTGCTTCATCCAAAATGGGGCCCACCATATCAACGGTACAGATCACTGTACCGGGGATTCCAATTAATTAAAAACGGATACATATCGTTATGCAATTCACGTTCTTACGCATCAGTCCTTGAAATCTCCAACGTCCAAGTCAATAAAGGTGAAACGGCGAGGGAATCACGTGTTTTGAATGAAGAGTTATTCTATAGAGCACAAACATTTGCAAAATGGTGGTGACTGGTGACTCATCAACCGCAAATGTCATGCGTAGACGGTAAATCAAACTGCACAAATTCGATGTTCTGTTATGAACGGAGCAGGAGCCACCAGTTGAATGGTAAAGATCGTATCATCAATGCAAATTTTGGACTGTGCTCCGTCTAATAAGGGACCACACCACACGATATGGATAGTCTAAATTGTGGTAATTCTTTTCCAGGTGTATTTTCATTGAGTCACCACCATTTTAAAAAAGATGGGGAGTATCAATGGGCTGCAGATGAATAGTCAATGGAGGAAAGATCCTCGATGATATGGACTATTATTCTGTTACGTTCTACCATCAGTCCTGTCTTAAATAGGCCACTCCTCAAAAATTACCCAGATCAGAAGATCCTGCCTACCAATGTTAGAAACATTTCCAACTGAATGTGGACCGTCATCCTATTTCTCTTATTAACCGTCTATATTTAAGCTCCAATAAATAAATAATTAAATAAATCTGCAATTATTCTATCTTCTAGGCGTTGTCCATCTTGGTGGGTCTCATCGTACGGATGGTCCAGATTACTGAATCATGAGGCCCACTTGCATAAACCAAAAACCAGTGAATAATGTTCAAAGATTCAATCCCGTGAAGGAGAATCCTGGTGTATCATGGGCATCGTCAGCCCGACTACTTGGAAATTATAATTCCCTGCCAGAAAACCCGGGATATCATGGTTGCGATTCCCTTGAGTTTTTCCTACCATGATTTTTGGGTCATCAAAATGAGATAGCGAAAGTATGTCACACTGACGTCATATATTGGGCCCGGCGTTCCCGTGAGAAACTGGCCTCCCTAATGGCAGGTGCTGTGGGGCCCACACCGTGATGTATATGTTTTATATCTACGCTGTCAATCCTTTTTCCAGCTGAGCCCAAAAATAATGTCAATCCTTTTTCCAGCTGAGCCCAAAAATAAAGCAGATCCAGAGTTCAAGCAAACCACACCGTTGAACTTAAACTCTCAATCACTGTAATGTTTATTTGCCATTCAACCTGACCTGTTCATGTGGTAACATAAACCTGGATGCACGAAATTGAAACCAGAGTGCACTCATAGGAGGAATGTCTCTAAGAGATCAGAGCCACTCATCTCAGTGGCAGACAAGATCCAATGGTTGTGTGCAATGTCTCAATATATTTCAGGCTTATATGAGCATTGGGTGACATAAGTTTAGAAATTGAAAGAATGTTTATGTTGAATTAACAATTGTCCAAATCAATTGTACAGATCTGACTTAATTGATCATCATGGTGGGATCGCCTGATGAGCGGCTCTGATCTCGTACGTTTGTTAGTTTTTTTGCACGTGTGATTCACACAATTGAGCGAGTGTACTTTCTATGTATCTCGGGCCCAATTTGGATGGAGCAAAGCCAAAAGACGGTTACGATTCCTTAATATGTCTGGTTTTGGAAATTATACGGTGGAGACAGTAGCACCATAATATGATAGAGCCATCTCTCTACATAGCATGGCACCGTTTGATAGCAATCAGTACCGTCCATCGAGTTGGGTCTATGATGGATGGACCAAGGTTCAAAATCCGTACTAATTGGACGACTGCTTTGAATGTCAACCATTTAGCATGTTGTCAGGCAGCTAAGATTATCTGATCAATATAGCTTTTTCCCAGCTACCTGTCCATAGCTGGGCCCACTAGATGGACGGTTTCTGCTATATACGGATCAATTGCTAATTCATGGAATAAGGGGCTCGAGTGAGTTCGAGAATGGCCTTGCACACATGTGAGAGATCAAGGCCATTCAACGGTTGGCCCCACCGTGAACAAATCCAAAAATGGGGCTGGTCCACGAGTTTGAATGGGGACTGGTGGTCAATGTTTGTAACTTTTTATTTGCTCAAACAAGTGTGGCCCACCTGATGAGTGGCCCAAATCCCAAACTAGTGTACAGCGCTAGCCCGCATGTGGCGAAACTCCTTCAGCATGCCACGTGATGAATGGCCCGAATGACGCACGAACGGTCTCGCTTAGTGAAACCCATAAGCATGCATAAGCATGTGCCAATATGGCACACGTGTAAAATCCTAACGTCTCACCAGGGGAAACGGATTGGCTACTCCCCTGCCACCAAACAAAGACTGATGGTCGGTGCTCTGTGGGCCCCACCATGATGTAATAGTTTCATCCGTTCCGTCCATCTATTTTTCTAAATCATTTTATGTCATAAGACAAAAAATGAGCTATACACCAATATCAAGTGGACCACATTACAGGAAACAGTGTTGAATGAACGTCGACCGTTAAACACTTTTGGGGGCCATAAAAGCTTTGAATCAATATGATCTTAATTTTTTCTCTTCATCTGGGTATGAAATAATAAACAGATTGGATGTTAAATAAACAGTACAATGGGCCTTAGGAGGATTTTAATGGTGGATATCCAATCACTATTATTTTCCTGTGGTGTGGTGCATCTGAGATATATACCTCATATTTTTTATAAAAACGCTAAAATGATATTTAAAAATGGATGAACGGAATGGATGAAATATATACATCATGGTGGGGCCCACAGAGCACTGACCGCCTGCCACCGGGCTGGTGGCAGGGGGCGTAGCCAATCCCTTCTCCTCACCAGGAGGGACGAACTTTTTATCTTCTATGAAAACGTTACGCCTGTTCCGCTCATCTGGCGGGCCATGAGTTCATAGAAAGCAGACCGTTGGTCGATGTCTTTTAGCCGTCCATTTATTTGCACGTGGGACCCATGTGATCGACGGACCGGTGCAATCTCTTGAGCAAAGGCCTTCTACATGGGAGTACGTCACCTCTTTCTCCCATCTGACAGATCCGGTGGACCCCACAGTATGCCACCTTGGACGTCCCCGTTGGAGTCCCCATTGCATTATATTTCCCTGAAGTTGTATCAGATTAGATACTCTTGCACGGCAGAATATGACCATCCCTCCTCACGCACATAGCCCCTGCAGACCTCGTAGAAATTAGTCTCGATCCGAACCGTTCAAATCATAAGAAGAACCGTAGAGAGAAATTTGGGGAAAGAAAATTCTACCGTGGCCTCCATTTTAATTTTATGTGATCTCCAAACCGTTTATAAGGTCATTCCCAGTGGGATGAAGTGAAGTGAAAACACTTTAAAAAGAAAAAGCCTGATACAAAGCTTTTATGGCCATAAGCATGTTTCAACAGTGCTCACTGAATGCCCACTGTTTCCTCTCGTGTGGCCCTTTCGAGGATTGGATACAACTAATTTTTGGTCTTCCAATCTAAAATGAGTTCTAAAAACGGATGGACAGTGTGGATTTCTCAAAAAACCTATGTGGGCCCACCCAACATCCTTACGCAAACTTCATGCGGAAGGCTTTCCCAAATCTTCGGCCGTCGTAAAAGCTGTTGCTACTACCGCCGGACGCGGATTGCGTCCTACCCCAGCCCGGACAGTGTAGAAAAGCTGTTGCTACTATCCGCTATGTGAGGCCCATCGTGATGTAAGTGTTTTATCCACGCCGTTCATCGATTTTTTCAGATCAATTTAATTCATGGAACAATAAATGAAGCAGATCCACAGCTCAAGTGAACCACATCAAAGGAAGCTGCAGTGATAATGACACCTACCGTTGAAACCTTTCTAAGGGCCACCGTGATGTTTTTTTACCATCCAACCTATTAATAAGGTCATGTAGACGTGGATGAAGCGAAAACATAATATCAGCTTGATCTGAAACTTCTCCAGCTCCCAGGAAGTTTTTAGTGGTGGATGTTCAATCCCTACTTTGTGGTTCACTTAAGCTTGGACCTGCATTACATTTTGGATTATATCTTAAAATGATATGAGCAAAACGATGAACAGCGTGGATAAAACTCTTACATCACGGTGGGCCCCACAGAGCCCTGCCCGGACGGATTACCGTACGGGCGGGGGTAGGACGCTCTCCGCGACCCTTTCCACCACGCTCCAAACGTGTATCCTCGACATGTAAATTACGCGGAAACAACACGTCAGACGCAAAAGTCGAAGAAAATCCCGCCAAAGATATATGGTTTGAAGCAAGTTCTTCTACTCGGGCAACGGGTGATGAATGATACTTGGCCCTTATAAATCGCTTAGAAATTGCATAGCATACAACTAATTCAAATAAACGATATAATTCAAATTACGCTGCTTCGATCATCTTAGTATCAGATCTGTGGACATTTATTGGACGGTTAAAAATGAAATATATCCAATTTTCTTATTTCATCAAAGAAGTATCCACGAATCATCGGTTAGGATGGTGTAACCAATTTGATTTTTAGACTAAAACTTACATTAAGTTCCACAATTTAGTGAATTTATTTTTAATTAATATATACCACCTTTGGCATTTTAAAGTGGGCCTTTCGCAGTGGGCTGATAATATCAACGGTCTTGATCATTGAACATAGCACCTCATTAGTGCCAAATGAAAACCAGTGGTTAGTCGACCATGTATAGTCTACAAGCCATACGTAACAAATCAAGCTGGGCTTGGACTGTTAATGTACAATCCACCACAAAGTAATTTACCTCGTTTCGGACTCAGAGTTCAAAAATCAACTCCATCCATCATTCTAGTGAACCTTAAGATTAAAAATAGTACATGAGGTAAGTCTCACCATCCAAATTATTTTCTTACTATATCACCCTTGATTTTTTAAACCCATGCTTCAATGTTGATGTACATGGTGGGCCTTGAAAAAAAATCAACGGTAGATGTCTCTCTCCCAACTTATTCCTTTGGTGGGCCCATATGAATCACATGTCAATCTGATTTTTTAGCTATAGATATAACATGAAATTAGACATCTAATAGTTGGAGTTGATTTCAAATACACGAAAATCAACGGCAGTGTCCTTTCCCAACCAAATGCATAGATTTCCTTCACCAACGCTTCCCAGATTTCTGCTCCTGTATCAAATATTGAAATTTTATGGCTGCGGATTAGGTGTGACTACGGTAAATGTTTCCTTGACCGTGTATGTGTTATATCCATGCTATGCGATTGTGACCTTAACAACAGGTTGGATGGTAAATAAACATTACTGTAGGTGCTAGAAGTTTTTAACGATGGATGTTCAATAGCCATTGTTTCCTATAGGGTGGTCCACTTGAGATTCAGATTTGCTTCATTTTTTAGATCATTTTTTAAAATGAGTTTGAAAAACTGATGTACTGAATGGATATACAAAACGTATAAGGTGTGTGCCATGGTATGGGAAAAACCCACTCTGGATTTTCGTTGTGCTCATATAATGTGTATGTAAAATCTATTCCTACCATCAGATGTGTAATCCTACATTTATATTCATGTTCAAAGAATTAAGTTGACTCATGATCCTTGTGGGCCACACGATGGGAAATAGTTGGAAGAGATATATCCACCTTTTATTTTTACAGAGCTACTGTTATTATTGTATTAAATCCACTCTATCCATTAGGTGCCATGTGAAAGTTTAGGAGCCCAAAATTCAGGCCAATATGTAATTTAGCTGGCCCATGCCCAGGGAAATTTGGAGGGTAAGTATTGACCGATATACTTTTTTCCAATGTTAGGGTTTCCTGAATCATAGGTGAGGCTAATTAATGTTGAGCCATGGGGCTAAAATAAGTTGATGCATGTAATGGACGAGATGGATTTCACATAAACAGTACAGTGGGCCCACCCTAGTCACCCACTCCTGAGCTACCACCATCTGTTACTACACCCTTTTTTCTCATCTTCCACGCCACCAGGGATTAAAAACATTGGGACATAAGTTTTGTATCAGGTTAACTGATATGTCAGAGCTTTGTGGGCTCACCATGATGTATGCGCTTCATCCATAGAGTTCATCTATTTTGCCAGCTTATCTTAGGGTATAAGATAAAAAATGAGGTAGATTTAAAGTTCAAGTAAACTATAGGAAACTTTTGGATTGAACACTTACTATTGAAAACTTCTTTAGGGGTCATAAAAGTTTTAGATCAGCTGATATATGAGTTTTCAATTTGGCCTTATGAACATGGTGGATAAATAAACATCACTAAAGGCTCAGGAAAGGTTTCAATGGTGGACATTATTCTCTCTGAATTTTCCTGTAGTGTGGTCCACTTGAATTTTAGATGTGCCTAACTTTTAGAATTATGCCCTAAAATAAGAAGGTAAAATGAATAAACTGGTGCGGATCAAACAGATACATCATGGTTAAGTCTTAAGAGCTTTGACATCATCTACCTAGCTGATGTTGGGGTCAGCAGTCCTACCGTGAGTATGTGAAACTAATAAATAGAGTGGATTTCTCACGAGTATCTCAGCGGCGGACGCGGATTGCGTCAAACCCTGTCCGGACAGGGCAGGGCTCTGTAGGGACCACCGTGATGTATGTGTTTTATCCACGCCGTTCATTGTTTTTTTAAGATCATTTTAAACAATGAAGCAAAAAACGTGGTAGGTTCAAATCTTAAATGAACCACAGAGTGGGGATTGAACTTCCACCATTAAAAAGTTCTTGGGAGCTGGAGAAGTTTCGGATCAAGCTTATATTTGTGTTTTCATTTCATCCACGTCTACGTGACCTTATTAATAGGTTTTATGGTAAAAAAAACATCACAGTGGCCCTTGGAAAAGTTTAAATGGTGGTTGTCATTATCACTACAGGCTCCTTTGGTGTGGTCCACTGGAGATGTGGACCTGCCTCATTTTATGAGTCACATCATAAAATGATCTGATAAAAGTGATTAACAGCGTGGATAAAATATTTACATCACTGTGGGCCGTACATAGGGCGGGGGTAGGACGCAATCCGCATCGCTCAGTGGCCCCGCATAGCTTCCGCGTACCGGAACTTCATGTTTACGGGACTCGAATTGCCTGCGTATCACGAACCACGGACGTCCATACTGGTCGATTTTAGAAAACCTATGAGGGCCCACTATGATGTATGTGTTTTATCTACGCCGTCCATTCATTTTTCCAGCTCATTTTAGGGCATGGACTGAAAAAATGAGGCAGATATAAAGCTCAAGTAGACCACACAACAGGAAACAGTGGGGATTGAACAACTACCGCTGAAAACTTTTGTGGCCACAGAAATTTTGGATCTAAGCTGATATTTATGTTTTTTTCTTCATCCAGATTTATTTTACTTTAAGAACACGTTAGATGCAAATAAAAATCGCGTTGAGCCCTAGGAAGGTTTCAACGATGGGTATCACTATCCCATTTTTTCCTACGGTGTGGTCCACTTGAGCTTTGAATCTGATTCATTTTTTATATCATGAATTAAAATGAACTGTAAAAATTTATTAACGGCGTGGATAAACTAAATACACTGTGGTGGGGCCCAAGGAGCCTTTACAGTACGAACGATGCCGTTGCTGTACGCTACGCGCGCAATGCAATCCGAGTCTAACGCGTCCAATTCGCGTCCCACCCTCTCCCTATAAATAGAAATCTGAGGTTTTGAAGAGAGAAGCTCAGGTACGAAAAACCGTAAGATATTCCTCCTCTCGATTCCTCGACGCAAGCTTTTTGCGGTATTTTCACACAAATCCGTTGAAAATCACGTTCGAAATTGCATGAATAATCCATCATCTTTTCTTTTTTTTTTTCTTTTCTTTTTTCTTTTAAAAAGAGGCTTTTTCAATGGATTTTAGTGAATTGTCAGTGGATTTCGATGTTTGGAACTCTTAACTTTATAGGATTTCAGTGGATTTTGATGCTTGAAACTGTAACCCTTGTTTTTATTCCATGGTGAAAGAGAAAGTGCCAAGTTTTTTTTTTTTTTTTACTTAGCAAGTAAGAGGCGCTAATGCAATCTCTCTCTCTCTCTCTCTCTAACAGGAAGATGTCGAACGATGCGGATGGAGTGTCCGAAGATGTGAAGGAAGAGATGGAAATTCCATCAACGGGATTGAAAGAGAGGAAACTCTCGCGAGAGAAGTTGCATAGATACGATTCTTGGGACGTTGAAGCGGCTACATACTCTGGGGGCCATGGCTCCAAGGTTTGTCTCTCTCTAATATCCAATCTGATCATCATGTATATTCCCTCACGTTCTATCTGGTGAAAAAAAATCAGGAGGACCCAAAACTCAGGTGGGCCACACCACACGGAGCAGTTCGGTTGGGTATGCCCGCCGTTAAATATTTCCAGATTGTGTGAGGGGCCTACCGGGATTTTACATGCCACGCAGTACATTCAGAAGATGCGGCCAACTAGGATATACGGTCACCTCAATACTATGGTGCGCCTGCACTGTATGGTTTTTTATTTGGCATGATTTTTGGTGGTGTGGTCCACATTGATCTCATATCGGTCTGATTTTTGGGTGGACAGTAGAGGATGTGGGGGTCCATATGATAAACGGCTTAGATGTTATACCTACATCATTAGGACATCTCAACATGTCGGCTAAATGAATTCTATAGTTGTTGACGGAGAATGGCCGAAGAGTCCCACTTCTTGGAAAATCCCAACCATCTGATTTTTCCCGTTGAATTTGGACTTTCCATTCATTACCAATGAATTGGACAGCTAGGATCATTGGATAGGTGCACTTCTACCATATGCTCCATCCTCAACACAAAATGTACAGTGTATATCTACATACATGTACGCCAGCGAATTTTTCGGCATTGGTGTTATGAGTGTATCTCAAAACGGGAGAGTCAACGAATCTTAAATGGCATTTTTGTTAATTTCTGCGTTTTCCAAATATTAGATGTTTGAGTAATTGTTAGATGGTCAGGATTACTTGGTCACTGCAATTGTCGAGATACTCGTGGCACACAAATTGGATGGTCTGGATGGATGAACGAAGTGCCGAACGTGTCATTTAAGGGTGATGAGTCACCACCGTTTTCAAAATGGTGGTTAACTGTCACAGTTGTCTTATTCGTTCTTGTGACTATGTTTTACGCGTCTAACTAAAAATACGGATTCGCATTAAACACATTCACGTTCCTTCCGACGCGGATTGCATCCTACCCTCGCCCGGACAATAATCAGTCCAGGCAGGGTTCTATGGGGCCCACCGTGATGTAAGTGTTTTATCCACGCCGTTCAAAAAAATTTTCAGATCATTTTAGGGAGTGAACCAAAACGTGAGGTAGATCCAAGCTTAAGTGGACCACAAAATGGGGATTGAACTTCCACCATTAAAAACTTCTTGGGAATTACAGAAGTTTCGGATCAATCTTATATTTGTGTTTTCACTTCATCCACGTCTACATGACCTTATGAATAGGTTGGATGGAGAGAAAAAAAAAAAAACATCTCCTTGGCCCTTAGAAAAGTTTCAACGGTGAGTGTCATTATCAGTGCAGCTTCTTTGGGTGTGGTCCACTAGAGATGTGGACCTGCCTCAATTTTAGGATCACAAATTAAAATGATCTGATAAAAGCAGTGAACGTCGTGGATAAAATTCTTACATCATGATGGGACCCACAAAGCTCTGCCCGGACGGATTACCGTCCGGGTGGGGGTAGGACCCAACCGCGTCCCCTTTCTTCACGGAGGTTCGCAAAGAGTACATCTCAAGCTATTTCAATAGGGTAATGTGCACCTTAGCGGTTGGACTGGAGTATTTTTTCAATGATCCAAACCGTTTATGTCATGGGCCAGTCCGTGGATGGAAAATATACGAATAAAAAAAATATCATATTGAAATATTTCAACCCTTTGATTATCAAAGGATAACGATACGGTCCATGTTCAAAGCAAAAGGCGATGAGTCACCACCGTTTTCAAGGGACGCGCATTGCGTCCTACCCCGCCCTGATGTATTGATATTATCCACACCGTCCATTCATTTTTTTCGTATCATTTTAGGCTATAAGACCAAAAATGAGATAAATCCAAGACTCAACTGGACCACAGCACAGGTTATCCTCACTGTTGAAACTTTTCTAGGGCCCACCGTGATGCTATTCATATAGTTAGATAGACTTGAATGAAGTGAAAACATAAATATTAGCTCCATCCAAAACTTCTGTGGCCCCCAAGAAGTGTTCAACGGTAAGAGTTTAATCTCATTGTGTAGTCCATATTTGACCACCCTTGATCTGCATCATTTTTGGTCTTATATCCTAAAATGATACAAAAAAATGGTTGGACAGTGTGGATAAGATTTACAGCACGGTGTCCACTCAATCCGCATCCGTTTTCAAAGTGGTGGTTAACTATCACAATAGTCTTGATCATTAGTGTATTTTACGCGTTTGACTTATAACAGCGATTCGCATTAAACGTCTTCACGTTTCTTCGCGGAGGTTTGCAAAGAGTTCATCCCAACCTATTTTAATAGGGTAAGTTTACACTTTAGCAGCTGGTTTGGAGTCTCTGTTGTTTTTTTTTCAATGATCCAAACCGTTTATGTCACGGGCCAGTCCGTGGATGGGAAATATTCGAAAACAAAACTCAGATTGAAATAATTCAACCCTTTGATTATTCAAAGGATAACGATACGGTCCATGTTCAAAGCAACAGTGTGAGATGATCAAAGGTTGAAACATTCCAATCGAAATTTGAGGGCATCATATAAACGGTTTCGATCACGAAAGATGTATCTTGAGTGATTTTGTTTCCGAGATATTGAAAATATCGTGATATTCTCGCGAAAAGTAACAAAAATATATTATTGAGTAACATCGCGATATTTTCAAAATATCGGCTGGTTTCAATTTTTCAGATTTTATTGTGGAAATATTCCAATATTAACGTGAAAATTATTTAAAATTTTAATAATTAATTAATAACTATATATTTAAAACAATCTAATAATTCAAAATATCGGCAAGTTTCAAATTTTCAGATTTTATTGCAGAAATATCCCAATATTAGCATAACGATTAATTAATAACTATATATTTAAAACAATCTACTAATCCATGATATTTTTTATTTTTAATTTATAGTGAGATTTTCTATATTTAAAACAATTGACTAATTTATGATATATTTTTTAAAATTTTTATCGGGATTTTTTCCAAATGGCCACCCATACCTTTTTAGCTATGGATTGAAAACCAGAGTTGGGCATTGAGTCGAGTTAGGGTTGACCCAACTCAATTCGATTTTGAAATAGGCCTGACTTAAGATAAACTCGACTCGATACTGAGTCTAACATGCTTGAATCGATCTAAATTCAGGTTAGGCATGGACTAATCTAGATAGAGTCTGACCCGGTAAAAAATACTCAGCAAATTTGAGTTGACACCAATTGGGATCTAGAGATATGGGGAGAGAGAGAGAGAGAGAGAGAGAGAGAGAGAGAGAGAGAGAGAGAGAGAGAGAGAGAGAGAGAGAGAGGAGGGTGGTGATGGTGGTGGGTGGCTACCAAGTTTGGAAGAGAGGGGAGAGAGAGAGAGAGAGAGAGAGAGAGAGAGAGAGAGAGAGAGAGAGAGAGGAGGGTGGTGATGGTGGTGGGTGGCTACCAAGTTTGGAAGAGAGGGGGAGAGAGAGAGAGAGAGAGAGAGAGAGAGAGAGGAGGGTGGTGATGGTGGTGGGTGGCTACCAAGTTTGGAAGAGAGGGGGAGAGAGAGAGAGAGAGAGAGAGAGAGAGAGAGAGAGAGGAGAGAGAGAGAGAGAGGGTGGTGATGGTGGTGGGTGGTTGTCTAGCTTGAAAGAGGAGGTGAGGGAGGGAAATAGATTGGGATCGGATCGAGGTGGGTTCGGGGTCGATGTATAGGGTTAAAGATACTTAGAAATTAGGGTTTTTATTTTATATATACCCGAATTTGAGTCTAGTAGGTTTCAGATCGAGTTGGATATGACTGGATTGAGTTTCGGGTCGAGTTACTGGGTAACTCGAACTCGACTCGATTTGAGTTCGGATTGGGCGAAGCCTACTCGGTTCGGACCGACTCACCCATTTAGTTTAAGTCGAGCCTTCCAATGCCCAGTTCTACCAAAAACCTCCCGCTTTTAAATTATTTCCTAAATCCCATCCAGCCGTTCAAGCCTCAATCACCACCATCACCACCCTCTCTCTCTCTCTCTCTCTCTCTCTCTCTCTCTCTCTCTCTCTCTCTTCCAAACTAAGTAGCCACCCACCACCATCACCCTCTCCTCTCTCTCTCTCTCTCTCTCTAGAGAGAGAGAGAGAGAGAGAGAGAGAGAGTTCTTCATTGTGCACTGTATTTGAAGCAGTGCTCGTCCTCGCTTTAGCAGGCCTATGGAGGAATAAAACATCTCCCTCAGTTATTACCAGTACCAATCGCACTCACCAAATCCGGGCTGCCTACCATCATTCCCGCCCATCATAGACGAGCTATACAGGTGGGTGATGAGAGGTCCGATCATCTGGTTAAGCTGTACTTATCGTGGTTCGTTTTGTCGAAGCTGATCGCGTTGGCGAAACCGATCAAACGTTCTACTTTTGAACCTATTACAACTCAGCTACTAGACAATGATTGGATAATATCGATAGTGATGCAATGAAAGTCGAGATTTATGTGAGAGAGAGAGAGAGAGGAGGGGGTGATGGTGGTGGGTGGCTATCGAGTTTGGAAGAGAGAGAGAGAGAGAGAGAGAGAGAGAGAGAGAGAGAGAGAGAGAGAGAGAGAGAGAGAGGGTGGTGATGGTGGTGGGTGGTTGTCTAGCTTGAAAGAGGAGGATGAGGGAGGGAGATAGATTGGGATCGGGTCGAGGTGGGTTCAGGGTCGGTGTATGGGGTTAGAGATACTTAGAAATTAGAGTTTTTATTTTATATATACCCGAATCTGAGTCTAGTAGGCTTCGGATTGAGTTGGATATGACTGGATTGAGTTTCGAGTTACTGGGTGACTCAAACTCGACTTGGTTTGAGTTCAGATTGGGCGAAGCCTGCTCGATTCAGACCGACTCACCCATTTAGTTTAAGTCGAGTCTTCCAGTGCCCAGTTCTACCAAAAACCTCCAGCTTTTAAATTATTTCCTAAATCTCATCCAGCCGTTCAAGCCTCAATCAGTTTCATCGAATCAATGCATTAGCATCGTTCGTGCAAATATTTATTTCATTCTCAACTCCCTTACTCCATATATACATTAGCATTACATTACATTTTATCCTTTTATCTTATATAATTAGCGTGTGTACACTCTAAGGTTTGCTGATGCGGTCCAATTTTGCCCATTAGAAACATTAGCCAATTAGCCATTGTTTTGACATATACATTGTATTTTATCATCTTATTATATCCGACCAGCAGGCGTATGCTTTAGGGCATGTGCTATATGACATGTCGATATAATAGGAGAAAGTATACCAAAAACCTGAGTCAGTTGGCCATCGTTTTATTATAAGCATCAATATCTAATCAAGCATCACATACATACATATTTTTCACCCTCCACTCGATCGTTTTGAACGAATGCTCTACAACTTGCTGATGTAATTAATCTGATACTACCTATCAGAAATTTAGATTGGTCAATCGTCATTGCCATTGCATCGCCTTATATTATTTATACATGAGAATTAGTTTTATTCTTCAGAAATTAATAAGATTTTATAAAGTAAAGACCGTACCTCCATACAGATAGAGTGGGTGCCTAACATATTCCCTTTCTATAATTGCGGTCCCTTCCTCAGAATTTCTGTAATGTAAACTCACGAATCATATTAAGGTTAAGGATTTTCGAGTTCTCAATCTTAAGCCCTTTTATAGGGTGTCATCAAATGTAGGATCATAAAAATTAAATACACTTTTATACCAAATGAAAGTCATCGAGCATGACAACTAGTGAAAAGAAAAGAGTAGATTGCCCTCTAACGTCTACACTCGGGTTAAACCATTTTCCTAATTTTCTACCTTTCATTGTGCAAAATTTTTCCTTGGGACACATGGCACACGTGTATAAGATCCAGGACCCTCATCCAACAGCCACCATCAGGGACCATGGAACAAAGATCGCGCTGATCAGATGATTGCAACAGTTAGCTGCTTTAAGAAAAGTGTAAATAAATGACCACCGTCCATTTTTAGACCCTACGCCAATCAAGCTGCCAGGATTGTCTGATCATCCTGATGTCCAAGCCGTGGCCCCTGTGTGGGCCGATCCACCATTAATCAAGCTTGATCTTGTACATATCTCTTATCTCTCTATGTGACCATTAGAAATGTTGTTAAGCACAAGTGCTCCACACGTGTATACATCAACATACGTGTGGGAGATCTGGAACCTTCATCGAGCGTACTAATCAGCGACTTATGAAATTCATGCAGAACGTTGCTTGGGCGACGATCCTACATCTAGCCTTCCAGAGCATTGGAATTGTATACGGTGATCTCGGCACATCTCCTTTATACGTGTTCCCAAGCGCCTTCGCCAACACCAACGGCATCCAGCACAACGATGATATCTTGGGTGTGCTGTCCTTGATCTTCTATACCCTCACTTTGCTTCCATTAATCAAGTATGTCTTCATCGTCCTCCATGCCAACGACAACGGGGATGGTAAGATCTCATTTATTATTCATGCTTCATATATGTAAGGTGATCATGGCCATTGACCTGGTGGGCCACGTCTTAGATAGGACATGACCCAATACTCGTTGCTATTTGACTATTCTAACCATCAGAGACGTAGAAAATCAGTTGGGGACCATTGGTTAGATCCTTACCATGATCTGATCACCTTGGTTTATGAGTCACGGTCCATCAACATGATGGTCCACAAGATTATTTATTTCCCCAGGCTGGATCACTCATCAGGTGAGCCAACTGCTAGGAAAAGGAGGGGGCCGCTAGATGAGTGGATCCCTGTGTGGTCCACATTGACGTATGTTCCTTACATCCAATCCGTCCATACGTTTTGAAAGATCATTTTAGGGCATTATTCCAGAAATGAATCAGATCAAAATTTTAGGCGGACCACACCATAAGACACCGTGGTGATTGAATACCCACCATTAAAAACATATAGGGGAACACCGGAATGTTTATTTGCCATCCAACCTGTTGATAAGGTCAAAAAGACGTGGACGTGTGGACCACAAAAACATCAGCTTGATACAAAACTTTCGTTTCCACAAAAAGTTTTTAATAGATCAATCACCACTATTTCCTGTGGTGTGGTGCAGCTGACGTTTACATCTGGTTCATTTGTGAGATCAAACACTAAAATGATCCATCAAAACGGATGGACGGAGTGGATGTAAGCCACATACATCAAGGTCGGCCCCACAGTCAGTGATCTACCGAAGCCGCACGGGAAATGGTTAAGCCATACATGTATGGCCCACCTGAAATGTGTGGCCCACTTGGTCCTCTTCCTGGTTTTCTTCACATCTGAAGAAGAACTAACGTTAGATTTTGTACTGATCATAGGTGGGACATTCGCATTGTATTCGCTGATCTGCCGTTATGTTAAGGTCAGTCTAATTCCAAGCCAGCAAGCTGAAGATAGAGAAGTTTCGAATTTCCAGCTTGAATTGCCGAGCAATCGTCTTCGCCGAGCATCAAAGCTGAAATCGACGTTGGAGAAGAGCCCATTTGCGAAATATCTTCTACTATTCGTCACCATGCTTGGAACTTCTATGGTGATTGGCGATGGAATCCTCACTCCATGCATCTCAGGTCTTTTCTTCTTTCGCTGTTTTTCTGATGATCTAAATGTTACACCGATAGGATGGTGTTATACATATGTTGCATTATGGATCATTCTAGTAGAAATATCTCTACAATCGGATGATTTTCACCGTCCAATCTTTAACTCAAAAAATGACTGTAGAAATGCATATATAGATCCTCCTACTAGACTAGCAGGATCTAACCATCCACTTGGTTTGAAAACAATAATCAATTCGGTTTTGACAGATCAACGGTTCAGATCATTCCTATTTCGTTCCACATATCCAGTTTTAATAACCATATATATATATATATATATATATATATATATATATATATATATATATATATATATATATATATATATATATAAAGGAAATCGGTGGCCCACTTGTATCATCATCATCATCATCAATGGTGAGGTTTTGGGTTCTTTGCTGACGTGGGATTGTTTTGAAATTATGGTTGTAGTGTTGTCTGCGGTGGGAGGGATAAAGGAAGCTACAAGTGCAATGACTGAAGGTATGCATTATCTTCTGTACTCTCTCAGTGTCCATGTCCCCACCTACTACTGACTCTTTGATCATAGTCAGTGCCATGACTATGGTATTTTTCTCTTTGTTTTTCATCAAGATTCACCACGTAGACAAGATTTGAACCGATCATCGAACATGGTATAGCTTTGATGAGACAGACCCCAAAAAACGCACTGATCGGACAATCCTATCCATTGTATCAAATGACTTTTGGAGGGGGAGAAATGCAATGGTTATTAAGAAAAAAGTCCACTTTCTTCTTAAATAATCCTCCAATCCGAGGGTTAAGATAGTCCAATCTGTTTGAGTTTTTTGGAGATGGCCCATCCGAGTTAGGGCCCATCTGATGATCATTTTGGATCTGGTAGACATTTGAAACGTGGACGAGAACGAGTTAGCTGATAGGATAAGGAGAGTAACAAACATTTCTTTATCATGAAATATCGCAAGAGAAATGGCCAATTTTTTAGGGTGCGTTTCGTTGTCCCTGTCATGGTATTTCATGATTGATTAGTCTGATTAATAATGAAATATCAAGATATTTGGTAAAACCAAACGCACCCTAAAAAATAAGGCTCATTTCATCCAATCCAAGGGTTAGAAATGTTCACTAAGCATAAATTGTGGGAAATGACTCGAGCTTGGCACGGGACGACTCAACTCATTAAACTCGTTTACACCCGAACCGTACCAAGTGGGTGAGTTGATCCAAACTGAGTAGGCTTCGTCCAATCTGAACTCAAATCGAGTTTAGTTCAGGTCTCCCAATAACTTGACTCGATTCAAAATCCAACTCAGTACTGACTTGACTCAATTTGAAACCCAACTAGTGCTCACGCTCGCGTGCACACACACACACACACATATATAGAGGAATGCTCACCTAACACCTTCTTATGTGAGTACCCATGCACACCTTTGCACATGTATTATGGGCTCATAATCTAAACAATCCACATGATGCAACACACCTTGAAACCTCACAAGCCCAACTTTCAGCCTGATACAAAACTTTGGTGGGTCATGGCAAAAGTGCACCTAGGGTCTAAGTTGTGATTTGTACCCATGGATACCAGTTGCATCTGACCCGACATGGTGCCGACTCAGTACTTGTGATTAGTTCAGGCCAGACCCAGACTGGTATCAGGTCTGGCATGTTGGACTCAGTGCCAAGTCGGCTTGAGTTCAGGTAAGGTCTATTTCAAAACTGGGTCGAGTCGGGTTAGCCCTAACTCTGTCCAACTCAACTCAATGCCCAGCTCTAGACATGACCCACCCAAGGAAGGACTCATATCTTGCTTCGTTATAATCTTTTAAAATAAGTCAAATCACTGAATTCTTCTTCTTAATTTTCTTTTAGGAAGGATTGTATGGATAGCAGTCGGCATCTTAATCTGTCTATTCTTAGTTCAGAGATTTGGAACTGATAAGGTGGGCTACAGCTTCGCGCCTATCATCATCATGTGGTTCCTAATGATAGGCGGCATCGGCATTTACAACTTTGCCAAATACGATCCGTCCGTTGTCAAAGCTCTCAATCCAAAATACATCATTGATTATTTCAGGAGAAACAAGAAAGATGCTTGGGTTTCTCTCGGTGGCGCCGTACTCGCCATCACCGGTTAGTTAAATCCCCCTCGAATATACACATTTACGTTTGCTTACAAGAGAATGTGCATGCGTGTGAATTGTGAATACATACAAAGGAAATCTTGAGGTTAAAAGAGCCGATCTGCAACACACTTGCTAGCTTTGGTACATGTGGTCAATTCATTAGCTGGGGTACACTGGGAACATATTTGGACCCAAAATTTAAGGATGCTCCACTCATCAGGTGGGGCATATGTAGAGCAGGGCATCGAGTCGAGTAGGACCGAGTGAAGGTTGACCCAACTCGTTTCGGTTTTGAAATACGCTTGACCCAAACTTGAACCAACTCTGTACCGAGTCCATCATGCCTGACCTGATCCTAGTCCAAGTCTGGCCCTGGACTACTCCGGACCAAGTCTAGCCTAGGAAACAACTACCAAGTCGGGTGTAGCGGGTATCCATGGGAGGAAATCACAACCCTAAACCTAGATTCAATCATCAGAATTGCAGCCTCTTCATTAGCTACATGGCATCTTAGATTTGAAACGTCATATTTGTGTCTTTTTTAATATATATGTACGAGTCAAAGCTTCGAATCAAATGGAATATATATGTACGAGTCAAAGCTTCGAATCAAATGGAGTCAGTACAGAGTTGGATTTTGGGTCGAGTCGAGTTACTGGGTGACTCGAACTTGACTCGATTTTACTTTAGATTGGACGAAGTCAACTCGATTCGGATTGACTCACCCACTCAGTTCGGATCTGGTCAGATTTGAACGAGTCGGACAAGTTGAGTTTGCCGAGTCAAGTCGTCCCGTGCCCAGCTCTAAGCATATGTATGTCTAGAATATAAAAATAATAGACCATAAATCATATTTCATACTAGTTTTCTGTCTTAATTAGGCAAATAAATAAATAAAATTCATACATTCTCTTTCTTTTATCACTTTCCCTCAAATCCAAATTCGTTGCATGCTTATTTCTAAAAAATAATGAAAATAATCATATCTTTGCATATTGGTAGGATTGGTCATTTGGCTGTCCACCATTTTGGAACGGTCCAAATTAAAAATGATCATATATTGATGGTAGGATTGGACTAAATCGCTGCCCACCATTTTGGAACGGTCCAATTCGCTGTCAACATATTCTTGAACAACCTAGCCTAAATCATTATCCACCATCTAGGAATGGTTCAGGTAATTGTCCAAATCCTTTGAATGCTCTAAAGAGCTGTCCATCTACTTTTGAAAGATCCAAATCACTGACCACCATCTAAATTGTGGTCCACCGTAAACGGTCCAGATCATTGTCCATGTACTTTTAAACGGTTTAGAATGCTATCCACTAACTTTTGAAATATCCAAATCATTGATAGCTAGTGTTTAACAATCTAGATTGCTGTCCATCATTTTGAAACAGTCTACTCACTATCTATGAGGTTTTGAATGGTCTAAATCACTATCCATAACACATCACTTTATAAAAGTATTTTTGTCACTTTCAGAAATAAACCACCAGCCTTATATAAAACATCAAGTGGTAAAATAAAAAGACTCCTCATTTCAAACAAATAAAGTCTAGATTCACCTGATTTTTGAGCCAAGGCATGTTAATGTGGGACCCCATGAGATGAACTACAGCATGATAGTTTCACAAGTATACACGCACTTACAATAAACTTATGCAACAGGAACTGAAGCAATGTTTGCCGACCTTGGGCACTTCACAGTCCGTTCCATACAAATAAGCATGTGCTCAGTAACATTTCCATCTGTCGTTTTAGCATATATGGGCCAAGCATCATATCTTCGTCTGCACAACGGCGACGTTGGAGAAGCCTTCTATCGGTCCATACCAGGTGATGGAAGAAGCCCTTGAACATGCTATAGTTTCATGTTTGACATTGAACAAACACTTGATTTTGGATCACTAACATGCAACTTTTCATGGTGCAGATCATTTATATTGGCCCATGTTTGTGGTGGCCGTCTTAGCGTCAATCATCGCCAGTCAGGCCATGATCTCCGGCACCTTCTCCATCATCCAACAGTCCCTATCGCTTGGCTGCTTCCCTCTAGTTAAGATCGTCCATACATCCTCCAAGTATGAGGGCCAGGTTTACATACCTGAGGTCAATTACCTTCTCATGTTCGCATGCGTCGCAGTTACTGCCGGATTCAAGACAACGGTGAAGATCGGCAATGCATACGGTATTAGCCCCATTACAACCCATACACCTAGCAATGGGCCAAAGTGGCCCATTAGGTTTCTGGTACTGACCTATCATGGGCCAAGATTTGGTCTTGGTTTAGTCCACCTGTTGGGCCCATGGCTAAATTTCTCGCCCAAGTAGTATACTTGCCAAGCTGGGCTGGGTTTGATGAGGTGGGATGGTCGATCTAGACCATTAATCTATTGACTCCCATCTATGGATGGCCACAATTAAAGGCCATTCCAGTCATATTATCCTCAACATACCAAATATGTCCCCTAAATTAACAGTAAAAATGAAAATGGCCAACTTCAACATTTGAAAATTGATGGCTAGGATCATTTTGACGTCGGAATGGACGTGATGAGGATAAATTGATTGATGATAAAAACGATTTTACAGTCCTTTAAATACTGATACTAAGCATAGGAAGAAGTTTCAGAATCAAACTCCTAAAATTCCTGAGTTACTGTAAATAGAAAACTTATTATGTATAGCCAATTATGATTCTTAATAGACTTTATGGTTTTCGGCTAAAAATAGTAAGTGTCCCATTTGGCCTAACCACACTATTAGCCTAAATTTTTAAGCCCTTTTTATGTTGTACACAACTCCTAAACTTCAAAGGATTAAGATTTATGATCGAACTAAAACTTATTATAATATTAAAAATGAAATTAATAAGAACTTTTAGATTGACCTAAAAATAATAAAAATGAAATTCAACCATTGATTCAGTGAAATCTCACAAATTTAGCATAGGCAACCTGGTATAGCGGGGTACAGTAGTCCAATAACCCATTCTGGTTTGTGAGATATGCTTCTTTTAGGGTTTTGATAGTTCTATCGAGCCGTCTCTGGTCCATCTTGGACATGAAAATGTCCATGACCCGATCGTGACATTTGTTCCGAGTACTTTTCTAGAGTTGGTCATCTAGACGGTGACCCATGAATGGGCATATCAGATCAAAGTGGGCCATATACATTAATCTTGATGAATTGGTATCCATTATGCATGCAGGGATTGCTGTCGTGTTCGTGATGACTTTAACATCTGCAATGCTGGTGCTGATAATGGTAATGATATGGAAGACCCACATCATCTTCGTGATCTTATACATCCTGATCATTGGCTCTGTCGAACTACTCTACCTCAGCTCCGTCCTTTACAAATTCGATCAAGGAGGCTACCTCCCGCTAGCCTTCGCTGCATTCCTTGTGTTCGTAATGTGTGTATGGAACTATGTATACCGAAAGAAGTACAGCTACGAGCTCCAAAACAAGGTCTCACCGGACAAGATACGGGAGATTGCTACTGAACCCAGCTTCCGCCGCTTGCCAGGGATTGCACTATTCTACTCGGAGCTCGTCCAAGGGATCCCGCCCATCTTCGAGCAATATATCGCCAATGTGCCAGCATTGCATTCTGTGCTAGTGTTTGTATCAGTCAAGTCGCTCCCTATAAGCAAGGTCTTGCCTGATGAACGGTTCCTGTTTCGCCGCGTGGGCCAGGGTGAGCTGGCCGTGTTCAGGTGCGTGGTGCGGTATGGGTACAAGGACACACAGAACGAGTATGAATCTTTCGAGGTTGCATTGGTGGACCGGCTGAAGGAGTTCATCAGAGATGAGATGAGGGCCCCACCTATGGCAGTGGCTCACCATGGTGGGGAGAATGGTGGTGTAACCCCAATGGTGGTGGGGCAACATGATGAGGAGAATGGTAGTGCAACACCAATGGTGGGCGATGATGGTATAATGGAGGGAGGAGATGCAGAGGAAGAGAAGAAGAGATTGGTGGAGTTTGTGGAGAGAGAGATGAATGAAGGAGTAGTGCATTTGCTAGGAGAGAGTGAGGTGGTAGCAAGAAGAGGGAGTGGTATTGGGAGGAGGGTTTTGATTGACTATGCTTACAATGCCCTAAGAAGGAATCTGAGGCAAAGGGATGAAGTTTTTGAGATTCCTCACAAGCGTTTGTTGAAGGTAGGGATGACATATGAGCTTTAGAAAGAAAATTGAAATGAGTGATTCCCCATGATCTGGGCTGTTCCTTAAATGGGTCCCTCCATGAACGTGCCGTGGCCTGAAAACCAGTCTAGTTTGCTAATCAAGCTGGCCACAACTGCATCAGTCGAACTTGCGTTGCATGGCCTTCATGGTCAGTTGGACGGACTGATATTTTGGGCCATGGCACATTTCGTGTAGACCCCACCTAATGGATAGCAAAGATCTTGTGAGTGAATCATTTATCCAAACTTGACTAGTGTGAATATGTTTTAGCATTTTCTCAAAAGATAGAATAAGTCTAGAATCTTATATATATAGATGGAAGAATACAAACTCGTATAAAATAGCTGCAATTTAAAGATTTGTTAGTTGTGAGGAAATATATGAAATACGAGGATTTGATGATTCTCAACCGTGTTATCTTGGTGTATTTTATTGCCATCTAGACAATTTAGATATGTTCTGTTACTGATGTGATTTTTGGTGTTTGATAAGATGGCCACCTTAGTCAATGGCGGCCCATATATCTGGTATAGATGCTGCATGGCTCCTTTGTGGCTTTCAAGGGCCGAATCATGTTTGGATCAGAGAGAGCTCGAGAACTAGGCTTGTGCATAATAGTTTGGCCCATGGGCCATCTTTTTTCTTTGTTTTCTTTTTTTTTTTTTTAAATAAAATTTAGGAAGTAATATTATATATTCTGATAAGAAAATTTACAGGCAAATTACATTTTGGGGAGGCCCGTTGCTGTAAAAAAATAAAAGGGGGGGGGGGGAAAGGCGCCTATCGTAACCTCTCTCTCTCTACATGAGTACGTTTAAGGCTCCCGATCTGATCCAAATCCCTGCGCGGTCTAGGACGAAAATAGACATTTAATCGTAACTTGTCTGACGGGGTGGAGCTACCCATTCGGGCCAGGCCGTCCGCACTTTGTTTGCCTCTGACAGAACTCCGAATTTGATCGAACCTTTTCTTGCAATAATAGATATTCCACGGGATTTGCTTGCATGAGGATAACAGGGACACCACCGCTGAAGAGTTACTTTTCACTTCCATCCTTGTGAGCCCACGGTCCAAGCAAAGGTTTAGCCTGTCCCAGGGCCCATCTTGGGACTTGCATGCAATGCCTGATCACTTTTTAAAGCCAGGTTTAATTTTAGGTCATTTTAGGCCGACCTGGCTCGGATCAACTTCATGTGTGCCTGTGTCCTGTTCCACGTACATGCTATTCCATTTATCAGTTGGGCAACACACACATCTTGCACCTAGATATTGATTTTCATTTTTGTTAAATATATTGATGTTTGCACGTATGCAGCCCACCTGACTAAGGGATGGATTAAGAACATTCACTGAAAATAGAGTTTTCATTAGTTTTTGAGCTGTTGTAGGTTGGCCCAACCATTCTTCACGGTCGGGCTCAAGACTGTTGCATGAGACACGTGACGAGACATCAAATTTGACATGTGCACTTGACACTTTTTCATTGGTTTATACTAGAGATTACTGAAGATACCCACAACTATGTTACTATGGTATTCCTATAATCCCTTGTTACAATCAATTTGCATCAGGCCAGTCTGGCCTAATTAGGCCCGACCTAATTAATGGTCCAGATCAAGTTTTTATGGCCCAAATTTATAATTGAGAGTGCTGTTTGATTTAGCTCAAGTTAGACGATAGAAAATTGGCTTTACTCAAGTTGGAAATTTGTGATTGGGAAAATTCAGCCCATGATACACAGGCCTTTTGGGTTGTATTCGGGTTAACACAAGACCTCCTTACCTAGTGTCCACCAAATATGCAGAATAATACCACATGGTGAGCCGCATAATGTAGTCGATCGGCTCTATGTAAGGTGACAGTGTTGTGATGGTGTCAAACATCCAAATCATGCATAAAATGGGCTTTATTATGAAAATGGGACACCCCAAAAATTAACTAGATCTTAAACTTAAATGAATCACATCATTAGAAATAGAGTGAAATTATGCATATAAAAACCTATGAATCACATATTGCGGGTGTGCCCTACCTGAGTTTTGGAGTGGTATAATTTTCATGATGTCCATTTATCCATGTGGGCCACACATATATAATGTATTGGAACAACATGGCGGGCCCCATTTTTATCACCAAAATCAAGAAATTTGGTTAACATGAAAATGGGTTGGATTCAAGTTGGAAATTCATGTCAGGCAGTTCAACTCATATACCTAGACCTGGTTGTTTATGTGGAATGGGAGCGGATTAGGTGCGGGTCTGCCTCACAAAACACACTGCCGTGCCTGACCGTGAGTGATGTATGTATTGTATATCCACGCCATCTATCTGTTTTGCCAGCTCATTTTAGGAGGCTTGGGCTAGACCATCCGGCTTTGGGGCGTGAACCGCATTGGGCCAGGAGGCTTGGGCTAGCCTATTTCTCAATCTAGCCCGGTTTAGGCAGTGTACAATAGTCCATCAGCCCATCCTGAGCCTGGCCTAACCTGGTCCACTAGGGTTTTAAAAGGAAAGTATTTGCAATATACACAATTTGTTGAAAATCATATTTACTCCATTGTGTAGCTCATACTTGTTTTATAGCCTATGATCCACCTATGAAAAACTTGGGCTCGTACTTGGGCTGGTTCAGGCTTCGTCGTGGCAAAGAAAATCAGGCTAGACTTGGGTTGGACTATTTTGGTTCGTGGCCGGGCTGGTCTTCGAAAGAGCTTAGTCTAACCCTAACCCAGATATTTGACACCTCTAATTATATTTCAAACCCGGTGCGAATGACAGTTGAGCCTGACCTGGGCCATAAGCTTGATACGAGCCAAACCCTAGGCATCTACGGTACATGAACCAGGCTTCAAGGCCGAGTGGCCCGTCCTGAACCATCAACATTTGGCACCCTTAAAAGGAGCGTTTGTCTTGTGCAGAAACTTCTTTTAACTCTCAGCCATTCTTTTTTTTTTTTCTTTCTTACTTCATGTTTATAAATTTATTACAATGAATGTTTCAGCGTATCTGTTTGGTGATTGATGACGAAAGAGAAATAAAAATGGCGGTGATGCATAAAGAAACAAGATTAGTGTCTAACCGCTAGTCACGCCCATCAGTCGATGACACTAATAGTTAATATGAGCTGATTATTGATAGATGTCTTAAATATGTAATTCATCAGTTTGTCTTAAATATGTAATTCATCAGTTTGTCGATGACAGGTTAAATGCCATTGAGGAGGGTTCGATGTCTTCGAGGTCAGCTTGATTCTATCGAGATTTTTTGAAATAAATTGATTTGGTTACTGAACATTTGGTGCCCTTTTTTGAAACCATAAAAAACTGTTCGATGTCATCGAAGGTTGTTCGATTTCATTGAAGGCCTAGTCGATACCATCGATAATATCTGGATTTTCATATTTGGTTGCTGCAACATTTTGGTATTTTTTTTCAATGCCATCGAAGTGGTTTCGATGTCATCGAATGTTAAGTTTCAATGATATCAAATTTCAATAACATTGAAGTGTGTTCAATATCATCTAATGATTCTATGCAGATTTGTGAATTTGCAGGATTTGTTTTCGATTTTGATTGGGATTCTCCTAGAAGTTATATATTTGAGTGTAATCAGGATTAGGGGGTATTTAAGGCTTTCTAATTCGTTCCTAGGATTTTAAAGGCTTATAAAGGGAGATTCGAGGCTTGTTCAAATAGTGTATTCTCTCTATCTCTTATAATTTCTTTTTTCATAGTGTTTTTTGTTGTTTTGTGCTGTGGTTTTTTCGCGTAAGAGTTTCTACACATTAAATTCGGAGTATTTGCATTGTGCTTGCTTGGTGTGATTGGATTTCTTCACTTGATTCATCTCTGTGTGCTTCCGCGGTCCCTAACACCTATATAAATATGGTTGGGCTGGTAACCTAACATCAGCTACCTAATTGGTGTCAAAGCTCCGTAAGCCACACCATGATGTTTGTGCTTTATCCATGTTGTCCATCCATTTTCCAGCTTTACTTTTTTAATTATTTTTTATTTTTTATTAGGAGCTAAAAAATAAGGTAGATCCAAAGCTTAAATGGACCACCAGAGGAAACTGTGGGGATCGAATGCTTACTGGTGAAAACTTCCTGAGGACCATCATAATGTTTATTTGTCATCCAACCTATTTATAAAGTCACACCCTGGATGAAGGGAAAACACAAATACTTATTCCAAACTTTTGTGGCTCCAAAGAAGTTTCAATGTAAACATTCAATCCCAACCAAGGTAGTGTGGTACACTTGAGCTTTGGATTTGGCTATTTTGGACTCTCTACCCTTAAATGAGCTAGAAAAATGGATGTATGGCTTTGATAAACTACATACATCATGGTGGGGCCATAGAGTTTTGACACCAGTTAGCTGGCCGGTGTTGGGGTCACCATCCATATGGAGTCCATAGATGCTCTAAAACATGATATATATATATATATATATATATATATATATATATATATACATATAGGTTTCATATGGATTAAGGCTGAAGACCCTAATTCAGGGCTTGTTTGACGTCCATATCATGATCTAATAAGAGCCACTGAAATAAGCTTTCATTATTCGATCTCTTATTTTAAATAATCTTGTTTAGGAAAATAAATTTAATAAAATTGAAAAAAAAAAAACTCTTATTTGAAGCCAGCACATTTGGTAAAATGTTCAAATAATTTTTTTTAAGGGGTGGTATATGCCATTTAAAATAAATATCGGAATAATCATGCATAATAATCACACTCGGTAATGCTGGTGATAAGCCACATTACCTTAGGTTAGGTGTTTTACGAAAAGCGCTGGAGTTGCATGATGAGGGAATGTTGGCATTCTGCGAAATAGGTGTTGAAGTCGCTTGTCAAGGAAGAGTTGAATTGTGAGGATTATACATCATCTTATCATAACGTTTATGCACTTAACAACTAGATTAGAAAATTGTTTATTTTATTATGTTATCATTACATGTACTTGGTTCTGTTAATAACATGTGTAACATAGTATTTATGCGTTAAAGGTAACATGCTTAAAAGTATTACTTGTAAAAATATGTATTTGTCACAAACTTGCTTATAACTTAAATGTCCCGCGTAAAATCTTAGGGATATTTCTTCACTATGTTGGCGTTTAACACCTTATATTTGATATATACAAATAATTCATGAATAGAACTAGATGGTGGTATGCTAAAGGCACCTTAATAGATCTCTATATTCTTCTTTCTTGGTAGTTGTATTGTATGTACATGTTGTATTTATTGTGATTTGTATAATTCTCATATGTGTGCACAACACTTTTGGAATTGTACATTTTGAATATTAGTCATATATTTCTGAGTTTAGTTATCTCTACTTAATATTTGATGCCGCTGATTAAAAACTATTCTAATTATCGATCATGGGTGAATGTTGACTAGACAATGTAGATCTATGTGAACTCGTCCATGTACATTTTTGTTAGGTTCACACCCGGGAACTCAAGATTGGAGTCTTCGTACTCAAGTACCAAATTTTAAGGTATTACATATAAAGTAGACATAATGATTGAACTTACTTTTGATAAACTGCTAGCTTAACATGATAAAATTAAACTCTTTATACCACTACATAGACGATTGTTTTAGGCTGTACAACGACATTTTTAAATTCTACTTCATGCACCTTGAATCCTTCAGGTTGCTTTATGTAAATCTTCTCGTCTAAATCCCCATGTAAAAAAGCGGTCTTTCTATCTAACTATTCTAATTTCAAATCGTATTAAGCAAACAACTTTAATATGAATCTGATAGATACCAGCTTCACAACTGGTGTAAATATCTTATTGAAGTTAACGCCTTCTTTCTGAGTATAGTCATTCACAACTAGTCTCGTCTTGTACCCATTCAGTTTATTATGGAAGATCCACTTGCACCCAATCATTTTTCACCCAACAGGTAACTTTACCAGCTCTCACAGTTCATTATTGTACAAGGAATCTATCTCATCATACATCGCTGTCATCCACTTATCAACATCTATGTAATCTAGCTAATATTATTTTTTAAAAGGTACATGGATCTCCCTCATCTGTAATTAGGAAAAACACAACATTTGAGTCATCTTATATCTCATTAATAATTCGTGATTTCTCAATGGATTCCTCCTAATAGGTGGTACAACCAACTCTTCTTGTATCTCTTCTTATGGCTCAACTTCTTCAAATGTTTCACCTTTATCTGTTTCAACATCAACAACTAAATTTTTTATTTTCTTGTATTCATCATTCCTATATAAGGAACCTTAATCAAATTTGATATCATGACTAAATATGATTTTTCGTACCTTTCACTCCATCACCATAGCTAATAAAGTATACTTTTTAACCATTTAGTCTAGCTTATCTCTCTCAATTGATAGTACATGAGAATAAGCATCATAACCAAATATTCATAGCCCTAAGTAGTCAACTTTCTGACCAATATATACCTCTTTTGAAATTATGCAATCAATCGACGTAGATGGGGAACGATTTACTAAATAGCAAGTCGTGTTAATGGACTCAACCCATAGCTTATTGCTTAACACAATCTTACTTACCATATTTTTGGCTATTTTCAAAAGAGTCTGATTCATATGCTCTACCACACCATTCTTCTCGGGTCTATGCTTTATTGTGTTATACCTAATGATCTCATCATTCATACAAAATTTACTAAATTCATTGAAAGTAAATTATTCATCGTTATCAGTCATCAAAACTAATTTTAATTTTCACCCTAAATATTTTTCAATCATAACATTCCACGACTTGAAAGTGATAAACATATTAGATTTATGTTTTAGGGAATAAGCTGAAACTATTCTATAAAAGTCATCAATGAATGTTACAAAAATTAATGACACTCCTCCAAAAACAACGGGTGATGACCCCCACACATCAAAATGCACATAGTCACGTTGTCCTTTAGTAATATGCTTCCGAATTTAAAATGACAATCTTGATGGTTTACCATATATGCAATGCTCACATACATTTAAATTAAAAATTTTAAAGGAATGAATTAAATCATGATCAAATAATACCTTCATACCATGCTCGCTCATGTGGCCTAGGCACAAATGTGATACACATGCTAACGTGAATTCTTCTACAAACGTTGTAGATTCACCCGATATAGTGCTCCTAATTAACCTGTAAAGGTTTTCTTTCATATGTGATTTCATAATAGTGAGTGCCCCTTAAAAAACTTTTACGATACCTTCATACCTAACAAATTTATATCAAAGACATTAAATTTTTCTTCAAGTCTGGAATGTGCCTCACATCTATCAAAGTATGCTCCAGTACCCCATTGAATATTCTTAAACGGACTAATCCAATTTCAATCATCTTACAGGCAGATCATTGCTCATAAGCATTAGGCCACCCTCATACTCATTGTATGTAATGAACCAACTCTGATGAGAACACATGTGATACGATGCCCTCCTATTCAAAATTCACTTATTATACAAGTGGATGACCTTAGACATGGACAATATGTCACAACCACTCTTGCTTTCACTAGATTCCGTTAAATTTGTCTCCTTTGGCGAACTATCATCTTTTAGAGTTTTGAGATTTGTTTAATTCTTCTTTATATGTCATGTCACACAACAATTCCAATACTTCAACTTCCCTTTGCCCTTCAGCTTAGACCTCAATTGCAACTTAGGTTTCTCTCATTCTGACGATCTCCCCTTTACAGCCAATGAACCCGTAGAAGTACCTTCCACACCATTGTTCCTTCTTTACTGCTTTAATTGAAGGGTCAATATAATGATGTCAAGGTCCAAGGTATCCCTATCATGGCATAAAGTATCCACCATATTTTTGTATAAATTCGGAAGGGACGTCAACAAGATTAGGTCTTTGTCTTCTTCTTTAATCTTCAAATCCACACTTGTCAGTTTGTAAACTATTTTATTGAAGACGCTGATGTATTCAGAGAGATCCGACCATCCCACCATATTCAGAGTATAAAGCTGTCTCTTCAGATATAGACGATTAGAGAGCACTTCGTTATGTAAACGCTTTCCAACTTCACCCACAATCTTACAGTGGTCATCTTACCCTCAAGGTATGAGTAATGGAGAATCATACTAATTATGTTAGCCATATAATCAGTCGTTTGTTGTTGTTTCTTAATTGGTTTGAGAAACAATGATCTAATCTAATCAACCAAGCCTTACTTAAGGCTTAGCCGTTCTTCCTAAGCTTGCATTCATTAGAAGAGTAATATCTTAAGTCAATTGTCAAAAAGTGACATTCTTTTATTAAGAATTTCTAGAAATTTCATCATCTTGTTGACAAAATCAACTTGTATTTTCCACTGTTCTTCCATTTGTCACATAAGAGCATGTATTTTGTCATGTAGGTCGTCTAAAAGGTGTATAATGTTCTCCAGTACATTATCGTTAAAGGACTCAAACTGATGGATTACAGATGCTGGGAGATGATTGGCTTCCAAGGGTACAGCCTTCTGCGTAAGCCTTCCTTGATTTTCTTTTTTCTTTTCAAGTTCAGATCTTCTCACTATATTATTAAACTATTAAACTTCTAGTAACATATGCATCCCACCGGGCATGTCAAAAAACATATTTATATGATTCAATCAAACACGAGGCCACACATGTTTATAAAGACTTGTATTCGATAAAGCGTGTGTGATTAGGATAGTGTAAGCATGCCAAAGTTGTACTCGACTCGAGTTCAATTAAACATTAGTGCCCCTGCATTGAGATAGACTAATTAAGACTGAATCTGTGGGATTTATTACCTTTTTAGCCATCGACAGTTAAAATGATCAAGCGATTTTAGAAACGCAAGGATTAGTCCTTGTAAATGGATTTTTTTTTCCTTTCATTCAAGATTGTTCTTTTAGCATGATAATGACCGTAGTTCAACAATAAAAACAATAGTGAAAGAAAATATAAACCGAAAGTATTCTATTAATGATTTTTACAATTGACACTCATGATGGGCTTAAGAGATGATGATTCATTCATTGGCTAGTTCAGACTAAGCTTCATGTTGAGGGTTAAATATTGCATATTCAACCCTAGTTATTACCGGATTTTATGAACACGATACTGTTTAATGCCTTGTTTTAATCATGCCTGTGTTGCAAGGTGAATTTAGAAGTTTGGACTAAAAAAAGGGTACTAAAAATATGGAATTAATGCCTTTAAGTCACCAAGGCAAGGGAAGAACCCTAGGGGACCAAGATCGAGGAAGTTACATACTAGAGATCCGAGAAAATCGAGAAACTGAAGTTCAAGTGGCCTGAAAGTCGTCCAAAATGTAAGATCACAAGGTTCCTACCATCCATTCAGCTGAAAACTTTATATCTGGCCTGAAGACCCTAAATTAACAGTACACATCAAATTTTAGCTAATGGATCCTTGTGAAAGTATCCCAACGGATAGTTCAGCCCATAAATTCTTGATTTGGGGCCCACCTGATCTCTGGATATACTTCAAACTTAGGCTCGACCAGTTATATTAACAACAAGAACGGATGAACGGAGCAGATTTCTCATAACCATCAGAGTGGACCCTGCTTTGCATGGTGTGTGCACGTTCACAAGTGCACCAGCCATGCACTGCACTTCCAACATGATCAAACCTCCTTTAACTGATGAAAACAGAAACTTTTATTTCTGTTTTCGTTTCTCCAACGTCCGCACAGGGACTTGCGGTTGGGGCTCTGTGGGCCACCATCATGGTTCATATGATGAATCTGGACCGTTCATTAGAATTCCAGGCCCATATTACCATCACTTAGGTGACAAAATTTTATGAGACCGTAGAGATCGGATATCAACCATTCAAATGCAAGACGAACGGTGCATTGAGAAATCCAGTGGCCCACACCGAATTTAATCTAAAACCAACCATTTACAATTAGTTTTTCAAGGAGAGTGCAATGGACGGTGTGGATTTCTGAGCTAACACTGATCATTGGCCCACCAACGTCACAGCGTAAGTCCGGTTACACATGCCTTGTTTCATCGTCCGAAACCGACTGGTTTTGGGATTATTGCACGATCATGGTCATGATCGGATGACAGATCTAATCCGTTCATCATGTAGGCCACCCCAAAATGTTATAGGGGACATTATTTCTTTGAGAAGAAAGCAAGGAAATGTTCTTTTTTTGGACCGTTGTCTTGACTGCGTAAACAGAACTTATGCAAGGGAGTTTTTTGTTTTCGCATCTCCACCTATTGCTATGAAATTTTTGCACCGACCTTTTCCACACTGACCAACCTCCCATCCATCATCCTTCATGGCTATAAAAAGAAAGAGGAGAAAGAGAAAGATTCATTCAATCCACTACTGAGAAGTTTGGACGTCAGTAAGAGGAAGAGAAAGATTGCTTAGAGTTTTTTTTTTAATTGTTATTTTAATGTTTATTTTATTATTTTCGAAGAGATTTAGTCCAATCATGTTGGGCTAAACCTCTTAACTAGGGCTAAGAGGTGAAGCTTGTAGTGTGATGGGATTTTTCTACAACTTTGATTCATGTTTATTAAACTCTCTTTGATTTCAGTTTGATTAATGGGAATATTTTTAGTATTTAATGGTTTATTATAACTTAAATTACAATGAATCTGAAATGGCTCTGAGCATGTCTTTGGCTGACATTATAGGGATTATGAATTTGGGAACCCTGTTGTTCACCATCGTCTCTTGGGCATGGTTGGATGACAGAATCCTTCCTAACATTCATACATCCCTTAGATTGGATGTGGATTAGTTTAATTCTGTTGTTTGCTTTGTCTCATGGGCATGATTTTGTAATGGAATCAACTCTAATTCTCATATTTTTCATCTCTTTGAAAACTCAATCAAAGGAAGTTCAGATTGTGCTTTATGATATATCTTCCAACTGGATGAAGACAGGACTCGAAGTCCAGTTGACTTCATGTAGCAAGCATAGATCTCCCTGATCTCTATTGGTGGATCTTTTGAATCCCTAGTTTCCCTACCTCTGATTTTACAAGTTTTTAGATTAATATTTTCACCATTATTCCCTCACATTCATTCGGTTTATATTTCGTCTTATTCTAGTTTTACTTTTAGTTAATTTCTGATTACGTACAGGTTTTAGTCCATGTGGATTTGACCTCTGTTTTTCTGAGTTTATTACTACATCGCAACCCTATACTTGGGGTGTGAACAAGTTTTTGGCGTCATTGCAGGTGACTGACGATTACGTTTTTTTGAAATTAACTAGTTTTAGAATTAGGTTAAAATTAGGATTCTCTAACTTTAGGATTAGGTTCCTATTTTTCTCATTTTTAAAAACTAACCTAACTTTCTTTTTTTATAGGATTCTGATTTAGACTCTCTAAAGTGGTAACCTCTGTCTAACTTTTTTACTTTTTCTGTTTTTAGGTTTAAGGTTTTATTTGATTTTTAGAAACTTTCTAATTTTAGGTTTTCTTTTGTTTTTAGAACTAATTTACTTCCTGTTTTTAGGTTTGTAGGAACTTTATAACTTTAGAAAATAATTTCTTTTGTTTTCTCTTACAGGATCTTAACATAGGCACTCCAACCTAGTAATTTCCTTCTAACTTCTCATTCTTTTACTTTCTATACTATTGTAGGATTTTTATTTTATTTTCTTTTAGGAGTAGACTCAGAGTTAGGGTTTCACTATGGAAGAGTGGGTACGTCATTATGTTGAGATGGATAAGAGATATTGGGGAGGAACATTTAATGATTCTTATGAAATTCAACCTATATCTCAATATTTTTCTCTTAAACCATCATCAAAAATAAATTGGAATATTATACTCCATCAATTAATAAGTCCTTATGCGACCATAATTATGGGAGTGAGGACTATTATCAACCATCATATTCTCCCACTTATGATCCGTATGATTATAACCAGTGGAAACATTAAAATTAGAGAAATGAACCAACAACATGTTATAATGATTATTCTCTTGGATCCCCTACCTTTGAGATCCAACTACAAATGATCCAAGAGAATTCATTTCAGCTACAACATAGCCTGTCATGCGAAAATTAGAAAATCATTGGAAGCGCTTAATTCGTGCCTTGATAAGGTAGAGAAGGCTCGTTCATTTCAGCCACAATTCATTCTAGAAAAAATAATATAAGGAAAGTGACTCTAACTCGCTTTTGAAGAACTCTGGAATTACGAATGAAGAGTTGGAGTCCATTAATGAGCATATGGTTCAATTTCCTAATGAGTTGATCTAGATGATGGTCCAAAGGAATAGTCAAGAGATGTGGGTATCTTTCAAATACAGTAATGATGACACACCTCCCTCACATGACACACAGGATTTCAATGATGAGGTAAATGTTAGTTTATTTGAACCTCAACCCAATTCAGGAATGAAATGTGAGAAAAGCGATCCCATCGTAAGTGTGCACCACTGCACGGAATTAGATGATAATGCGTATTGGGATGACTATTATGAACATGTAACCCAAATTCTCCTACAATTAATCTTAAGTTTGGTCCAGATCAATGATCAAGACATACACGAAGTGGTCGGTCATAATAAGTCACTCCTCTCACCTAACATGTTTAATTTAAAAGTAAAGGATGAGCCCCTTACAACCGACCTTTCTAACTCTTGTAAAACATGTTTGGACCACTCCTCTGAATCGAATGATGATGTGATTCGGGAGAAAGACGAGTTACTCGCTACGATTCTGGAATTTGAAACCACTCAGTTGAGTCCACCATCTGAGCTGTACATGTTTGACCATTCAACACCTCGATTGAATAGTTTCAATGAACAGAGTGATCACATCGATGCTTCCCCTATTGATCTTTAATCTATCTGTGCAGGACTGAAGCAAGAGAGTGTACCTTTATCCACTTTCAAAGATGATGGATTCTTTGGGTAGATCATCACGAGCTCCAATGTGAAACATAAGTCAAATTCAGCTGAATTTCTCAACTCTTTGGATGATTGTTTGATACACTTGCAGATTTAAACGATCTCATGTCAAAAGACAGAGTGGATGTCTCATAAGACAATATCTCGATAGATGTCATGGACCGAGAGAACCCTCATTCTGAAGCCTCTCCTTCCCCATACCCTGAATGTTTACCATTAAAGAAAGAAGAGCTGAAAATTGAAATGAAATCTGAAACTTCGAAATGTGTTGAGACTACATTACTTCCTGAGAATTTTTTTAGAATTTATCAACGTGTAGTCTCCGCTTTACCATGGGGTATTAACTCTGAAACTTTCTCTGTCACAGGTGAATTATATCTACTTTGGACACCTTATGAAATTAAAATGAAACCTTATGTTGAGGTCCATAAATTTTTTTAAAAATTCATGCTCTAAGGCATCCAAGCCTATTGCAAAAAAAGCTTTTGGATGATCTTGTGAGAAACCTACTAAGAAATTTATCAAGGTACTGGGCGGAAGAGGAACCTTGTGACATAACTGAGTAGTTTTTTCCTTACTTTCATAGGACTAGGGTAGTTTTCTTATGTCGTTCTATATTAGATGCTTTTATACCACTAGATTAGTTTGTTTTCCAGTTGCTTTAGGATAATTTGCTTAAACTCTTTTACTTAGTCGCCTTCACGCTAAAATCTCCTTAGGAAAAAACCACTTAACTCCTTCATGAGGTACTATCTTTCCATCACTTCTTTTTTACTTTCGTTGTCTTATATGCATTGCATGCTTATATCTTTTACATTGAAGGCAATATAGATTTTAAGTTGGGGATTAGATTACCTAATCAGTATTTTCTTTAGTCTTGAGTGAAAATTATGGAAAATTTTTAAATTTTTTCTGAAAATTCTTATGAAATCGAAGTGATGTTGACGACCATCTTTGATTTAGAAGTATAAGATACGTAATGTTGGTAATTTATGACTTTTGCATTCAACCATCTGTTAGATTTCACAGTCGAGTTCAAATTGTTAATTCGTGAATAGAAATTTTAAACATTGATTGAGTCATGATTTCACAGATCACTCCGAGATTATGCAATTAAGCTTTAGTTTAATATTGAATTATTAACCTGGTAGTACGAGGCATGGAATGAGCCAACTTAAGGAATTTGTCCATCATGTTCAAGACAAGAAAGGTTATCTTTAGAAAGGGTTGGGCGAATGATCTTCACTATAGGTTTGCTCCCTATAGGTGAGGATTCGATTTCCCCCCTTGACTCTACCCGATAAATGTGGTTATGGGCGAACGGTTGTCACCATAAGTCTGCTCCCTATAAGTGAGGATTCGATTCCCCAAAGTTGACACAGCGTGAAAATCGTGGATTAAAAAAAATGAACTATAAGGTAAGTTTTGGTTTAGGTATGATTATCCTAAATGCCCTTTTGATCATCAATGTTATCATGAAGTTGATGATTGAATCTCTTAATGATGATAAGCCGAGATTACACTATACACCCATGGAACTCAATGTTTAAAATTTTTCTAATTGATGGATTAATACTTAAAACTTGATTATGAAGCTTATTGTGTACTTGAGTCCGAAGAAAGTAATGCCCAACATTCATGAATCTTAGAATTCTAGTATTTTGATTATTTTTCAAAAATCACTCGAGTTTATAGAAATTATCCTATAATTCTCAACTTATTTTTCGCATACTTTGCTTGGGACTAGCAAAATACTAGTTAGGGGTTGTGTTGAGGGTCAAATATTGCATATTAGACTTCAGTTATTACTAAATTTTACGAACACGATACTGTTTAATGCCTTATTTTAATCATGTTTGTACAGCAATGTGAATTTAGGAGCTTGGACTAAAAAACGGGTACTAAAAATATGGAATTAACGCTCTAAAGTCACCAAGGCAAGGGACGAACCCCAGGGGACCAAGAACGAGGAAGTTAAATGCCAGAGAACTGAGAAAATCGAGAAACTAAAGTTCAAGTGGCCTGAAAGTCATCCAGAATGCAAGATCACAGGGTTCCCACCATCCATTTGGCTCAAAACTTTATATCTGGCCTGAGGACCCTAAATTAACTATACACGTCAAATTTCAGCCATTGAATTGTTGTGAAAGTGGCCCAACGGATAGATCAACCCATAAATTCTTGATTTGGGGCCCACCTGATCTTTAGATATGCTTCAAACTTAGGCTTGACCAATTAAATTAGTTGGAAGAATGGATGGATGGAGCAGATTTCTCATAACCATCACAGTGGACCCTCCTTTGCATGGCATTTGCACAAGTGCACCAGCTATGCACTGTACTTCCAACATGGTCAAACCTCCGTTGACTGATGAAAACAGAAACTTCTGTTTCAATTTTCATTTCTCCAGCGTCTGCACAGGGACTTGTAGTTAGGGCTCTGTGGGCCACCATCATGGCCCATATGATGAATCTGGACCATCCATTAGAATCCCACGGCCCATATTATCATCACCTAGGTGATGAAATTTCAACAGACAGCAGAGATCGGATATCAACCATTCAAACGCAGGACGAACGGTGCAATGAGAAATCCAATGGGCCACACCGAATCTAATCCAAAACTAACCATTTCCAATTGGTTTTTCCAGGAGAGTGCAATGGACGGTGTAGATTTCTCAACCAACACTGATCATGGGCCCCACTAACGTCACAGCGTAAGTCTGGTTACGCGCGCCCTATTTCAGCGTTCAAAACCGACTAGCTTTGGGATTATTGCACGATCATGGCCATGATCGAATGGAAGATCGGATCCGTTCATCATGTAAGCCACCCCAAAACATCCCAGAGGATATTATTTCTTTGAGAAGAAAGCAAGGAAATGTTCTTTTTTTGGACCGTCATCTTGACTGCGTAAACAGAACTTACGCAGGGGAGTTTTCTGTTTTCGCATCTCCACCTGTTACTATGAAATTTCTCCATCGACCTTCTTGCACACTGACCAACCTCCCATCCACCGTCCTTCATGGCTATAAGAAGAAAGAGAAGAGAGAAAGATTCATTCAATCCACAACTGAGAAGTTTGGACGTCAGTAAGAGGAAGAGAGTGATTGTTTAGAGGCTTTTTTTTTAATTGTTATTTATTTTATTTTTTTCAGAGAGATCTAGTCCAATCATATTGGGCTAAACCTCTTAGCTAGGGCTAAGAGGTGAAGCTTGTAGTGTGATGTGATTTTTATTCCACTTTGATTCATGTTTATTGAACTCTCTTTGATTTTAGTTTGATTAATAAGAATGTTTTTAGTCTTTAATGGTTTATTGTGACTTAAATTACAATGGATTTATGATGGCTCTGAGCATGTCTTTAGTTGGCATTATAGGGATTATGAATTTGGGAACCCTGTTGTTCACCATCGTCTCTTGAGCATGGTTGGATGACGGAATCCTTCCTAACATTCATACATCCCTTAGATTGGATGTAGATTAGTTTAATTCTATTGTTTGTTTATCTCATAGGCATGGTTTTATGATGGAATCAATTCTAATTCTCATATCTTTCATCTCTTTGAAAACTCGATCAAAGGAAGTTCAAATTGTGCTTTAGTGATATATCTTCCAACTGGATGAAGATGGGACTTGAAGTCCAATTGAGTTCATGAAGCAAGCATAGATTTTCCTAATCTCTACTGGTGGATCCTCTGAATCCATAATTTTCCTACCTTTGATTTTTCAAGTTTTTATATTAATATTTTTACCATTATTCCCTCACATTCACTCAGTTTAGATTTCATCTTATTCTAGTTCTAATTTTAGTTAATTTCAGATTACGTACAAGTTTCAGTCCATATGGATTCGACCTCAGTCTTACCGAGTTTATTACTACATCACAACCTCATACTTGGAGTGTGAACACTTCATAACGGGACAATTGTGATGCGTGGGATGGTCGTATGTTTCTTACTCACTTGAAAACTGAGCTTCGTGAAGATATGGGCAATGTAGGGTAGATCTTCGACAATTTGTTCATCACTCTATTGAAATTGTGCTTCAAGACGAGATGGTCAATGAAGTAGTAGTCAGTTCATGTTCTTGGCACGAACCAAGCACATGGCAAGACGGTCGTGATTTGACTATCTATTCATCATCTGGTGTGGACTAAACTTTGCGGCAAGATAGTTAGTGGAATCACCTAGCACTTAATAGGAAAACCTCACAGTCATTTGTTCAAAACTAAGCTATTTCCTTATGATCTAACAAGATGCCGTGAATGAAGGGTGGAGAGATAAACTATAAACTAAAAACTAAGACCCCAATGCTATGAGCAACGATAGGGGATAAAATAAAATAAAAAGATAAGTGTCCATAGTAAATGAGCAGTGTAGAGCTGGGTTTGATTGTGTTGGTGTCTGTTGATCTGTCCTTCAGCTTTTCATGGAGTGTTGTATAGGCTTATAGGAGGCGATGGTCTATATAATCCTCAACATCGTAAAAGATTTAGACAGCTATGCAAATCTCCTTGATTCTCTATGTAAGCATAGCCTATTGCGTATGCTCATCTATGCAAGAGAGATATCCTCACTTATTCGGATCATGTGTCGGCTAGAGTCCTTATATCATTGGACTCCTACATAGGAAACTTGCTAGAGTCCTTAAGTTAGGTGACTTCGGCATCTAAGAGGGTTACTTTTGGTAGGACTGCCATTTAATACTTGATAGATATTTTCTTTAATGGGATCTTGGATTTCAGAGAGTCACTTTTAATAAAACTTTAGCATTTAATGATCCCACAGGAGCACGCCTCTCTCTCCTTTGAAGTTCATC